>CM033626.1:41239139-41349139 GCA_019453435.1 Rhinogobius similis
TGTTTAGTCCTGGTTTAGTCCTGGTTTAGTCCTGGTTTAGTCCTGTTTAGTCCTGGTTTAGTCCTGGTTTAGTCATTTTTTAGTGTTGGTTTAGTCCTGGTTTAGTCCTGGTTTAGTCCTGGTTTAGTCCTGGTTTGGTCCTGTTATAGTCCTGGTTTAGTCCTGGTTTAGTCCTGGTTTAGTCCTTGTTTAGTCCTGGTTTAGACCTGTTATAGTCCTGGTTTAGTCCTGGTTTAGTCCTGGTTTAGACCTGGTTTAGACCTGGTTTAGTCCTGGTTTAGTCCTGGTTTAGTCCTGGTTTAGTCCTGGTTTTAGACCTGGTTTAGACCTGGTTTAGTCCTGGTTTAGTCCTGGTTTAGTCCTGGTTTAGACCTGGTTTAGTCCTGGTTTAGACCAGGTTTAGTCCTGGTTTTAGACCTGGTTTAGTCCTGGTTTAGTCCTGGTTTAGTCCTGGTTTAGTCCTGGTTTAGTCCTGGTTTAGACCTGGTTTAGTCCTGGTTTAGTCCTGGTTTAGTCCTGGTTTTAGTCCTGGTTTAGTCCTGGTTTAGTCCTGGTTTAGTCCTGGTTTAGTCCTGGTTTAGTCCTGGTTTAGTCCTGGTTTAGTCCTGTTTAGTCCTGGTTTAGTCCTGGTTTAGTCCTGGTTTAGTCCTGGTTTAGTCCTGTTTAGTCCTGGTTTAGTCCTGGTTTAGTCCTGGTTTAGTCCTGGTTTAGTCCTGTTTAGTCCTGTTTAGTCCTGGTTTAGTCCTGGTTTAGTCCTGGTTTAGTCCTGGTTTAGTCCTGGTTTAGTCCTGTTTAGTCCTGGTTTAGTCCTGGTTTAGTCCTGGTTTAGACCTGGTTTAGTCCTGTTTAGTCCTGTTTAGTCCTGGTTTAGACCTGGTTTAGTCCTGGTTTAGTCCTGGTTTAGTCCTGGTTTAGTCCTGTTTAGTCCTGGTTTAGTCCTGTTTAGTCCTGGTTTAGTCCTGGTTTAGTCCTGGTTTAGTCCTGGTTTAGTCCTGTTTAGTCCTGGTTTAGTCCTGGTTTAGTCCTGTTTAGTCCTGGTTTAGTCCTGGTTTAGACCTGGTTTAGTCCTGGTTTAGTCCTGGTTTAGTCCTGGTTTAGTCCTGGTTTAGTCCTGGTTTAGTCCTGGTTTAGTCCTGGTTTAGTCCTGTTTAGTCCTGGTTTAGTCCTGGTTTAGTCCTGGTTTAGTCCTGGTTTAGTCCTGGTTTAGTCCTGGTTTAGTCCTGGTTTAGACCTGGTTTAGTCCTGTTTAGTCCTGTTTAGTCCTGGTTTAGACCTGATTTAATCCTGGTTTAGTCCTGGTTTAGTCCTGGTTTAATCCTGGTTTAGTCCTGGTTTAGTCCTGGTTTAGCCCTGGTTTGGCCCTGGTTTGGTCCTGGTTTAGTCCTGGTTTAGTCCTGGTTTAGTCCTGGTTTAGTCCTGGTTTAGACCTGGTTTAGACCTGGTTTAGTCCTGGTTTAGTCCTGGTTTAGACCTGGTTTAGTCCTGGTTTAGTCCTGGTTTAGTCCTGGTTTAGTCCTGGTTTAGTCCTGGTTTAGACCTGGTTTAGTCCTGGTTTTGTCCTGGTTTAGTCCTGTTTTAGTCCTGGTTTAGACCTGGTTTAGTCCTGGTTTAGACCTGGTTTAGACCTGGTTTAGTCCTGGTTTAGACCTGGTTTAGTCCTGGTTTAGTCCTGGTTTAGTCCTGGTTTAGTCCTGGTTTAGACCTGGTTTAGTCCTGGTTTAGTCCTGGTTTAGTCCTGGTTTAGACCTGGTTTGGTCCTGGTTTAGTCCTGGTTTAGTCCTGGTTTAGTCCTGGTTTAGTCCTGGTTTAGACCTGGTTTAGTCCTGGTTTAGTCCTGGTTTAGACCTGGTTTAGTCCTGGTTTAGTCCTGGTTTAGACCTGGTTTAGTCCTGTTTAGTCCTGGTTTGGTCCTGGTTTAGTCCTGGTTTAGACCTGGTTTAGTCCTGGTTTAGTCCTGGTTTAGTCCTGGTTTAGACCTGGTTTAGACCTGGTTTAGACCTGGTTTAGTCCTGGTTTAGTCCTGGTTTAGTCCTGGTTTAGACCTGGTTTAGACCTGGTTTAGTCCTGGTTTAGTCCTGGTTTAGACCTGGTTTAGTCCTGGTTTAGACCAGGTTTAGTCCTGGTTTAGACCTGGTTTAGTCCTGGTTTAGTCCTGGTTTAGTCCTGGTTTAGTCCTGGTTTAGTCCTGGTTTAGTCCTGGTTTAGTCCTGGTTTAGTCCTGGTTTAGTCCTGGTTTAGTCCTGGTTTAGTCCTGGTTTTGTCCTGGTTTAGTCCTGGTTTAGTCCTGGTTTAGACCTGGTTTAGTCCTGTTTAGTCCTGTTTAGTCCTGGTTTAGATCTGGTTTAGTCCTGTTTAGTCCTGGTTTAGTCCTGGTTTAGTCCTGGTTTAGTCCTGGTTTAGTCCTGGTTTAAGTCCTGTTTAGTCCTGGTTTAGTCCTGGTTTAGTCCTGGTTTAGTCCTGGTTTAGTCCTGGTTTAGTCCTGGTTTAGTCCTGGTTTAGTCCTGGTTTAGTCCTGGTTTAGTCCTGGTTTAGTCCTGTTTAGTCCTGGTTTAGTCCTGGTTTAGTCCTGGTTTAGTCCTGGTTTAGTCCTGGTTTAGTCCTGGTTTAGTCCTGGTTTTAGTCCTGCTTTAGTCATGTTTTATTCCTGTTTTGTCCTGGTTTAGATCTGTTTTTGTGCTGGTTTAGTCCTGGTTTAGACCTGGTTTAGTCCTGTTTAGTCCTGGTTTAGTCTTCTGGTTTAGTCCTGTTTAGTCCTGGTTTAGACCTGGTTTAGTCCTGGTTTAGTCCTGGTTTAGTCCTGGTTTAGTCCTGTTTAGTCCTGGTTTAGACCTGGTTTAGTCCTGTTTAGTCCTGGTTTAGTCCTGTTTAGTCCTGGTTTAGACCTGGTTTAGTCCTGGTTTAGTCCTGGTTTAGTCCTGGTTTAGTCCTGGTTTAGTCCTGGTTTAGACCTGGTTTAGACCTGGTTTAGTCCTGGTTTAGTCCTGGTTTAGTCCTGGTTTAGACCTGGTTTAGTCCTGGTTTAGACCAGGTTTAGTCCTGGTTTAGACCAGGTTTAGTCCTGGTTTAGTCCTGGTTTAGTCCTGGTTTAGTCCTGGTTTAGTCCTGGTTTAGACCTGGTTTAGTCCTGTTTAGTCCTGTTTAGTCCTGGTTTAGTCCTGGTTTAGTCCTGGTTTAGTCCTGGTTTAGTCCTGTTTAGTCCTGGTTTAGTCCTGGTTTAGTCCTGGTTTAGTCCTGGTTTAGTCCTGGTTTAGTCCTGTTTAGTCCTGGTTTAGTCCTGGTTTAGTCCTGGTTTAGTCCTGGTTTAGTCCTGGTTTAGTCCTGTTTAGTCCTGGTTTAGTCCTGGTTTAGTCCTGGTTTAGTCCTGGTTTAGTCCTGTTTAGTCCTGGTTTAGTCCTGGTTTAGACCTGGTTTAGTCCTGTTTAGTCCTGTTTAGTCCTGGTTTAGACCTGGTTTAGTCCTGTTTAGTCCTGGTTTAGTCCTTGTTTAGTCCTGGTTTAGTCCTGGTTTAGTCCTGGTTTAGACCTGGTTTAGTCCTTTTTAGTCCTGTTTAGTCCTGGTTTAGACCTGGTTTAGTCCTGTTTAGTCCTGTTTAGTCCTGTTTAGTCCTGGTTTAGTCCTGGTTTAGTCCTGTTTAGTCCTGGTTTAGTCCTGGTTTAGTCCTGGTTTAGTCCTGGTTTAGTCCTGGTTTAGTCCTGTTTAGTCCTGTTTAGTCGTTTAGTCCTGGTTTGGTCCTGGTTTAGTCCTGGTTTAGTCCTGGTTTAGTCCTGGTTTAGACCTGGTTTAGTCCTGGTTTAGTCCTGGTTTAGTCCTGGTTTAGTCCTGGTTTAGTCCTGGTTTAGTCCTGTTTAGTCCTGGTTTAGTCCTGTTTAGTCCTGGTTTAGTCCTGGTTTAGTCCTGTTTAGTCCTGGTTTAGTCCTGGTTTAGTCCTGGTTTGGTCCTGGTTTAGTCCTGTTTAGTCCTGGTTTAGTCCTGTTTAGTCCTGTTTAGTCCTGGTTTAGTCCTGGTTTAGTCCTGGTTTAGTCCTGGTTTAGTCCTGGTTTAGTCCTGTTTAGTCCTGTTTAGTCCTGTTTAGTCCTGGTTTAGTCCTGTTTAGTCCTGGTTTAGTCCTGGTTTAGTCCTGTTTAGTCCTGTTTAGTCCTGTTTAGTCCTGGTTTAGTCCTGGTTTAGTCCTGGTTTGGTCCTGGTTTAGTCCTGTTTAGTCCTGGTTTAGTCCTGGTTTAGTCCTGGTTTGGTCCTGGTTTAGTCCTGTTTAGTCCTGGTTTAGTCCTGTTTAGTCCTGTTTAGTCCTGGTTTAGTCCTGGTTTAGTCCTGGTTTAGTCCTGGTTTAGTCCTGTTTAGTCCTGTTTAGTCCTGGTTTAGTCCTGGTTTAGTCCTGGTTTAGTCCTGGTTTAGTCCTGGTTTAGTCCTGGTTTAGTCCTGTTTAGTCCTGTTTAGTCCTGTTTAGTCCTGTTTAGTCCTGGTTTAGTCCTGGTTTAGTCCTGGTTTAGTCCTGGTTTGGTCCTGGTTTAGTCCTGTTTAGTCCTGGTTTAGTCCTGGTTTAGTCCTGGTTTGGTCCTGGTTTAGTCCTGGTTTAGTCCTGGTTTAGTCCTGGTTTAGTCCTGGTTTAGTCCTGTTTAGTCCTGTTTAGTCCTGTTTAGTCCTGGTTTAGTCCTGGTTTAGTCCTGTTTAGTCCTGTTTAGTCCTGTTTAGGCCTGGTTTAGTCCTGTTTAGTCCTGGTTTAGTCCTGTTTAGTCCTGTTTAGGCCTGGTTTAGTCCTGTTTAGTCCTGTTTAGTCCTGTTTAGTCCTGTTTAGTCCTGTTTAGTCCTGTTTAGTCCTGGTTTAGTCCTGGTTTGGTTGGTGAAGCTCAGTCCTTGTTTGTTTCAGGTGTTAAAGTCTTGCTCCTGGTTCTGATCTCAGGTGAGTTTGACCTAAACCCCCCTGACCCCCCTGTCCCCCCCCTGACCCCCCTGTCCCCCCTCTCACCCCCCTGTCCCTCTGTCCAGCCTGGCCCTGGCCCGGGGCCCCTGTGCGGGCCCTGTCCCCTCTCTGACCCCCCTGTCCCCCCTCTGACCCCCCTGTCCCCCCTCTCACCCCCCTGTCCCTCTGTCCCCCTGTCCCCCTCTGACCCCCTGCCCCCTCTCACCCCCTGTCCCTTTGTCCCCTGTCCCCCTCTCACCCCCGGTCCCCCCTCTCACCCCCCTGTCCCTTTGTCCCCCTGTCCCCCCTCTGACCCCCTGTCCCCCTCTCACCCCCTGTCCCTCTGTCCCCTCTGTCCCCCTGTCCCCCTCTGACCCCCTGTCCCTCTCTGACCCCCTGTCCCCCTCTCACCCCCCCTGTCCCTCTCTGACCCCTGTCCCCTCTCACCCCCCTGTCCCGCTGTCCCCCTCTCACCCCCTGTCCCTCTGTCCCTCTCTCCACTGTCCCCCTCTCACCCCCTGGTGTCCCCCTCTCACCCCCTGTCCCTCTGTCCCCCTGTCCCCCTCTGACCCCCCTGTCCCCCCTCTCACCCCCCTGTCCCTCTGTCCCCCTGTCCCCCCTCTCACCCCCCTGTCCCCCCTCTCACCCCCCTGTCCCTCTGTCCAGCCTGGCCCGGGGCCCCTGTGCGGGCCCTGGGGTCCTTCTCGTTTCACTCTGAGTTGGTGACGTGGCCTGAAGCCGTGAACCGCTGCCTGGACCTGGACCTGACTTTGGCCTCGATCCTGAACCAGAACCAGAACCTCGAGGCCAAACCTGAGGCGGGAAAAGCCTGGACCGGCCTGAGCCAGACCTGGACCTGGACCTGGTCCTGGACCTGGTCCCGGGACGAGGAGCCTCTGGACTCGGACCTGAGGTGGGCCAAGGACGAGCCCAAAGACAAGAAGAACTGCACGGCCCTGAGGCGGGACGGGCTGTGGGTGTCCCAGGACTGCACCCAGAGACTGGAGCACACGGCCTGCTACAGCGGTGAGTGAGCACCAGGGGGGTGAGTGAGCACCACAGCGGTGAGTGAGCACCACAGCGGTGAGTGAGCACCAGGGGGCTACAGCGGTGAGTGAGCACCACAGCGGTGAGTGAGCACCAGGGGGCTACAGCGGTGAGTGAGCACCACAGCGGTGAGTGAGCACCAGGGGGCTACAGCGGTGAGTGAGCACCAGGGGGCTACAGCGGTGAGTGAGCACCACAGCGGTGAGTGAGCACCACAGCGGTGAGTGAGCACCACAGCGGTGAGTGAGCACCGGGGGGCTACAGCGGTGAGTGAGCACCACAGCGGTGAGTGAGCACCACAGCAGTGAGTGAGCACCGGGGGGCTACAGCGGTGAGTGAGCACCACAGCGGTGAGTGAGCACCAGGGCCTGCTACAGCGGTGAGTGAGCACCGGGCACCAGGGGCTACAGCGGTGAGTGAGCACCACAGCGGTGAGTGAGCACCACAGCGGTGAGTGAGCACCGGGCACCAGGGCTACAGCGGTGAGTGAGCACCACAGCGGTGAGTGAGCACCACAGCGGTGAGTGAGCACCGGGGGGCTACAGCGGTGAGTGAGCACCACAGCGGTGAGTGAGCACCACAGTGGTGAGTGAGCACCACAGCGGTGAGTGAGCACCAGGGCCTGCTACAGCGGTGAGTGAGCACCGGGGGGCTACAGCGGTGAGTGAGCACCACAGCGGTGAGTGAGCACCACAGCGGTGAGTGAGCACCAGGGCCTGCTACAGCGGTGAGTGAGCACCAGGGCCTGCTACAGCGGTGAGTGAGCACCAGGGCCTGCTACAGCGGTGAGTGAGCACCAGGGCCTGCTACAGCGGTGAGTGAGCACCAGGGCCTGCTACAGCGGTGAGTGAGCACCACAGCGGTGAGTGAGCACCAGGGCCTGCTACAGCGGTGAGTGAGCACCACAGCGGTGAGTGAGCACATTCCTTCGTCTCACACTTTTGCTTCTACTTCATATTTATTTGCACAAACACAGTCGAGTGTCTCCTCTAACTGTGAGCTGGTGGTGCTTCTGTTCCAGACCTGAACCGGACTCACCGGGTCCTGGAGGCCTCGGTCGACTGGAGCGAGGCCCGGGCCCTGTGTCTGTCCCACGGCACAAACATCAGCACCGTCCAGGACCAGAACCAGACTCAGGCCGTCCTGAAGGCGCTCGGCCCAGGTACGCCCCCTCTGCCCCGCCCCCTCCAGCCCAGGCCCGCCCCCTCCAGCCTGGGTACGCCCCCTCCAGCCCAGACCCGCCCCCTCTGCCCCGCCCCCTCCAGCCCAGACCCGCCCCCTCTGCCCCGCCCCCTCCAGCCCAGGTACGCCCCCTCTGCCCCGCCCCCTCCAGCCCAGACCCGCCCCCTCTGCCCCGCCCCCTCCAGCCCAGGTACGCCCCCTCTGCCCCGCCCCCTCCGGCCCAGACCCGCCCCCTCTGGCCCAGACCCGCCCCCTCTGCCCGGGCCCGCCCCCCTCCGGCTCCTGCCCTGGCCCTCTCTGCCCCGGCCAGCCCCCCTCTGGCCCGCCCCCCTCCGGCCCAGGACCGCCCCCCTCTGACCCACCCCCCTCTGGCCCGCCCCCCTCTGACCCACCCCCCTCTGGCCCGCTCCCCTCTGGCCTGATCCCGCCCCCCTCTGGCCCGCCCCCTCCGGCCCGGGCCCGCCCCCCTCTGGCCCGCTCCCCTCTGGCCTGATCCCGCCCCCCTCCGGCCCGCCCCCCTCCGCCCCGCCCCCCTTCGGCCCCTGAGCTTCAGACGGGGGGCCTCTGACACACGTCCCGCCCCTGTCCTCAGGTCCGGAGCTGGTCTGGGTCGGGCTGAGCCGGCGGTGGGTCTGGTGGGACCTCAGCCCCGTCTCGTGGTCCGGCTGGACGTCCGACGCCAACGACCCCAAACACTCCTGTATGAGCCTGGACCAGGACGGCAAGTGGGGCCCCGAGGAGTGCAGCAAGAGGCTGGCCTTCATCTGCCAGAGGGGGCGCCCCGAGACAGGTGTGTCCCAGGACCAGGACCAGGACTAGACCAGGACCAGGACTAGACCAGGACCAGAGAGACCAGGACCAGACCAGGACCAGACCAGGACCAGACCAGGACCAGACCAGGACGGCAAGTGGAGCCCCGAGGAGTGCAGCAAGAGGCTGGCCTTCATCTGCCAGAGGGGGCGCCCCGAGACAGGTGTGTCCTTCTTTCTTTATGGTTTATTAGGACAGTGCACAGTTACATGAAGCCCAGTGGCAGAGGCTTGTACCAGACTCACGGCTCATTTCCATCTGTGGTCCTCAGGGGGCGGAGTCAACAAGAATTATTTACATATTTACAACAATTAAAAAGCCACACCCCTTGTAGCTTCCACATACAGCATCTATCCAAACCAGTGGGCGGGGCTACCGCGCTCAAATTGAGCCGCCGACTGTAGCTGCCATGTTTGCAATCTGCTGCTGACCACTAGGGGCCGCTGTGGAAGTAGAATTATTCAATACAAGTCAATGGGGAGTTAGACGTTTGAAAACCTACTTTAGAGCCTGAGGCTCAGAATACGGCTTTGGTCTCTGTGACGTTAGCTTAGGGCTCTGTGACGTTAGCTTAGGGCTCTGTGACGTTAGCTTAGGGCTCTGTGACGTTAGCTTACGGCTCTGTGACGTTAGCTTAGGGCTCTGTGACGTTAGCTTAGGGCTCTGTGACGTTAGCTTACGGCTCTGTGACGTTAGCTTACGGCTCTGTGGCGTTAGCTTACGGCTCTGTGGCGTTAGCTTAGGGCTCTGTGGCGTTAGCTTAGAGCTCTGTGGCGTTAGCTACGGCTCTGTAGACGTTAGCTTATGGCTCTGTGACGTTAGCTTATGTCTCTGTGTCGTTAGCTTACGGCTCTGTGAAGTTAGCTTAGGGCTCTGTGACGTTAGCTTAGGGCTCTGTGACGTTAGCTTACGGCTCTGTGACGTTAGCTTACGGCTCTGTGACGTTAGCTTACGCCTCTGTGACGTTAGCTCACGGCTCTGTTACGTTAGCTTACGGCTCTGGCGTTAGCTTAGGGCTCTGTAGCGTTAGCTTACGGCTCTGTGGCGTTAAGCTTAGGGCTCTGTGACGTTAGCTTACGGCTCTGTGATGTTAGCTACGGCTCTGTGTCGTTAGCTTAGGTCTCTGTGACGTTAGCTTAGGGCTCTGAGACGTTAGCTACGGCTTTGTGATGTTAGCTTACGGCTCCGTGACGTTAGCTTACGGCTCTGTAGCGTTAGCTACGGCTCTGTGGCGTTATCTTACGGCTCTGTGACGTTAGCTTACGCCTCTGTGACGTTAGCTCACGGCTCTGTGACGTTAGCTTATGGCTCTGTGATGTTAGCTTACGGCTCCGTGACGTTAGCTTAGGGCTCTGTGACGTTAGCTTACGGCTCTGTGATGTTAGCTTACGGCTCCGTGACGTTAGCTTACGGCTCTGTGACGTTAGCTTAGGGCTCTGTGACGTTAGCTTACGGCTGTGTGTCGTTAGCTTACGGCTCTGTGACGTTAGCTTAGGGCTTTGTGACGTTAGCTTACGGCTCTGTGATGTTAGCTTACGGCTCCGTGACGTTAGCTCACGGCTCTGTGACGTTAGCTCACGGCTCTGTGACGTTAGCTTATGGCTCTGTGACGTTAGCTTACGGCTCCGGGGCGTTAGCTCACGGCTCTGTGGCGTTAGCTTACGGCTCTGTGGCGTTAACTTACGGCTCTGTGACGTTAGCTTACGCCTCTGTGACGTTAGCTCACGGCTCTGTGACGTTAGCTTACGGCTCTGTAGCGTTAGCTACGGCTCTGTTACGTTAAGCTTACGGCTCTGTGGCGTTAGCTTAGGGCTCTGTGGCGTTAGCTACGGCTCTGTAGCGTTAGCTACGGCTCTGTGATGTTAGCTACGGCTCCGTGACGTTAGCTTAGGGCTCTGTGACGTTAGCTTACGGCTCTGTGATGTTAGCTTACGGCTCCGTGACGTTAGCTTACGGCTCTGTAGACGTTAGCTTGCGGCTCTGTGGCGTTAGCTTACGGCTCTGTAGCGTTAGCTACGGCTCTGTGACGTTAGCTTAGGCTCTGTGGCGTTAGCTTACGGCTCTGTGGCGTTAGCTTAGGGCTCTGTGGCGTTAGCTTAGGGCTCTGTGGCGTTAGCTCACGGCTCTGTGACGTTAGCTCACGGCTCTGTGACGTTAGCTTATGGCTCTGTGACGTTAGCTTACGGCTCCGGGACGTTAGCTCACGGCTCTGTGACGTTAGCTTACGGCTCTGTGACGTTAGCTTACGGCTCTGTGACGTTAGCTTACGCCTCTGTGACGTTAGCTCACGGCTCTGTGACGTTAGCTTACGGCTCTGTGACGTTAGCTTACGGCTCTGTGACGTTAGCTTACGGCTCTGTGACGTTAGCTTACGGCTGGTTTAGCCTGTGATTTGTTAAAGTTCGCGCATATCTAATGAAGAAGGCGGGCTTTACTCGCCGGAAATGTCAGGGCGGAGCCAAACACCTACGAGTGGGCGGTAACCATGGAGATGACGACGGCAGTACGTCAGCAAAAGGCCGCCCCAAAGTCGCCCTCCCCCCGCCTCCCCACCGAGGGGGGAGTGGGGGGGGCTAACCCGCGGCCATTTTGAATTCTCCATGAATGAGCCGCATTATCATGAAAGGGGCGGAGCCACAACCGTCTGTCCACTGTTGTTATGTCTATGGTCCAATCTCACCAGCTCATACAACATATTCATACACTCATTAAACACATTCTCTGTACATTTCAGTCGTTCTTAATTGTGCACATGTTTGGATTAAAGGGTGAGAGATTATTTAAGCTCCACAGCTCAGATGGAGCTCGTTCCATTGTTTAACCCTAAATGAAAACACAGATTGAGCAAAAGCAGTTCTGCATTCAGGGACGTCCCACGATCCTCGGGTGGTGCCTCGGGTCACTCTTGAAGTCGTATCTGCCGACAGCGATGGAGGGGCGGGGTTATGGACTGTCTTGAAGATCAACTGGACAAAGGAGAAGGAGACAATATGATCAAAGTTTAACATTTTATATTTATCAAGTATGTCACAGTGATGGGATTAAAGGTGTTTGTCCAGTATTTTCAAGCTTTGTTCATATCGACTCTAGTGGTTTGAGATGGTTTTGTTTCTTGGGACCAGCTGGTGTGATGGTCTCATGGTGTCGTGATGGTCTCATGGTGTCGTGATGGTCTCATGGTGTCGTGATGGTCTCATGGTGTCGTGATGGTCTCATGGTGTCGTGATGGTCTCATGGTGTCGTGATGGTCTCATGGTGTCGTGATGGTCTCATGGTGTCGTGATGGTCTCATGGTGTCGTGATGGTCTCATGGTGTCGTGATGGTCTCATGGTGTCGTGATGGTCTCATGGTGTCGTGATGGTCTCATGGTGTCGTGATGGTCTCATGGTGTCGTGATGGTCTCATGGTGTCGTGATGGTCTCATGGTGTCGTGATGGTCTCATGGTGTCGTGATGGTCTCATGGTGTCGTGATGGTCTCATGGTGTCGTGATGGTCTCATGGTGTCGTGATGGTCTCATGGTGTCGTGATGGTCTCATGGTGTCGTGATGGTCTCATGGTGTCGTGATGGTCTCATGGTGTCGTGATGGTCTCATGGTGTCGTGATGGTCTCATGGTGTCGTGATGGTCTCATGGTGTCGTGATGGTCTCATGGTGTCGTGATGGTCTCATGGTGTCGTGATGGTCTCATGGTGTCGTGATGGTCTCATGGTGTCGTGATGGTCTCATGGTGTCGTGATGGTCTCATGGTGTCGTGATGGTCTCATGGTGTCGTGATGGTCTCATGGTGTCGTGATGGTCTCATGGTGTCGTGATGGTCTCATGGTGTCGTGATGGTCTCATGGTGTCGTGATGGTCTCATGGTGTCGTGATGGTCTCATGGTGTCGTGATGGTCTCATGGTGTCGTGATGGTCTCATGGTGTCGTGATGGTCTCATGGTGTCGTGATGGTCTCATGGTGTCGTGATGGTCTCATGGTGTCGTGATGGTCTCATGGTGTCGTGATGGTCTCATGGTGTCGTGATGGTCTCATGGTGTCGTGATGGTCTCATGGTGTCGTGATGGTCTCATGGTGTCGTGATGGTCTCATGGTGTCGTGATGGTCTCATGGTGTCGTGATGGTCTCATGGTGTCGTGATGGTCCTGGTGTCGTGATGGTCTCATGGTGTCGTGATGGTCTCATGGTGTCGTGATGGTCTCATGGTGTCGTGATGGTCTCATGGTGTCGTGATGGTCTCATGGTGTCGTGATGGTCTCATGGTGTCGTGATGGTCTCATGGTTTATTGATGGTCTCATGGTGTCGTGATGGTCTCATGGTGTCGTGATGGTCTCATGGTGTCGTGATGGTCTCATGGTGTCGTGATGGTCTCATGGTGTCGTGATGGTCTCATGGTGTCGTGATGGTCTCATGGTGTCGTGATGGTCTCATGGTGTCGTGATGGTCTCATGGTGTCGTGATGGTCTCATGGTGTCGTGATGGTCTCATGGTGTCGTGATGGTCTCATGGTGTCGTGATGGTCTCATGGTGTCGTGATGGTCTCATGGTGTCGTGATGGTCTCATGGTGTCGTGATGGTCTCATGGTGTCGTGATGGTCTCATGGTGTCGTGATGGTCTCATGGTGTCGTGATGGTCTCATGGTGTCGTGATGGTCTCATGGTGTCGTGATGGTCTCATGGTGTCGTGATGGTCTCATGGTGTCGTGATGGTCTCATGGTGTCGTGATGGTCTCATGGTGTCGTGATGGTCTCATGGTGTCGTGATGGTCTCATGGTGTCGTGATGGTCTCATGGTGTCGTGATGGTCTCATGGTGTCGTGATGGTCTCATGGTGTCGTGATGGTCTCATGGTGTCGTGATGGTCTCATGGTGTCGTGATGGTCTCATGGTGTCGTGATGGTCTCATGGTGTCGTGATGGTCTCATGGTGTCGTGGAAGCTTTGGGCGGTTTCAGAGGGAGTGGCCAAACTAAACTTAAGGGTTTTTGTTATTCTTTTTATGTTTTTTAAAGTCTAGTGAGGGGTCAAGGGTGAGTCCGAGGTGTTTATACTCAGTTACTGTTCTGATTGGTTCCCCTTTAACTGTTACAGTGTAGTGTCCTTGTTCTGTCAAATACATAACTGCAGTGTTTTAATGTTCAATGTGAGGCAGGAGTTATACACCAAAGTGCCACCGTATCCATGGCGTATCCGTGGCGTATCCGTGGCGTATCCGTGGCGTATCCGTGGCGTATCCGTGGCGTATCCGTGGCGTATCCGTGGCGTATCCGTGGCTGGAGTCAGTTTAGTTGTAGCGTCTGCCATGTCCTTCCCGTGGGTACTATAGTTCCCAAACATTTGTGAAGCCATTTTGACGCTTTGCACCCTGCTCCGTTCTCCTAAATGTCCCAAAAGTGAATAAAATCACAGAGAAAGGTCCGTGCAATTAAAACTCTTTACTTGACAAAGGACATACAAACGAGGACGTACAAATGATAAAAGGGCGACAGAAGGTCAAACCGTTTGGCTCCACCCCCCCTCTCCTGGCACATCTGCACAGGTGGATCATCACAAAAAAGAAACATAAACCATACAAACCCAAAACTGAATCATAAACAAAGTATGATTAACTTTAGCAGAACCAAAAAGACAAATTTAATAAATCAAATCACTTAGTAAACCAATAAACACCAAATAACTGTTTAACCATCGAAATAACCACAAATAAGATATTTAAGTGAATATCAATCTAAACAAAACAAACAATTATTTAATTAATACAAAAATATACAAAATAAGAAAAGCTGTGTTTAGGCTCCAACAGGTGTAAACAACAGTGTCGTCGGCCTAAAGCTGTATCCACATCCTCACATACAGATCATTAATGTAACTGAAAAGAACAGTTTACAGTGTTTTCAGATGAATACGGCCCCTACGACCCTCCTTTACCTAAAGATGGTTTTATGTTTTCAATGGGATGTGTCTGTGGAGCGCCGCTTCAGGATGCAGCAGGGCATTGGTTTGAAGCTGATCCACTCGGTGTCTTGAGACCACTTTTACTGTTGCTTTGCTTAGGACGGGTACAATACTAATCGGCCTATAATTTGACATTTTGGTTTTATCTTCTGTGCTTTACAGAGTTAGAGAATATACTCTGCTGAATAGTTTGGTTATTGGCTTTATTACAGATTCATAATTATTTTTAATGATCGCTGTATCCAGACCATGTACGTCTTTGCTTGTGGAGGTTGACAATCCAGAGAGTGTTTCCCTCTCTCTGTCCCATTGACAGGGACTACACTCTCTCTGTCCCATTGACAGGGGCTACACTCTCTCTGTCCCATTGACAGGGACTACACTCTCTCTGTCCCATTGACAGGGACTACACTCTCTCTGTCCCATTGACAGGGACTACACTCTCTCTGTCCCATTGACAGGGACTACACTCTCTCTGTCCCATTGACAGGGGCTACACTCTCTCTGTCCCATTGACAGGGGCTACACTCTCTCTGTCCCATTGACAGGGACTACACTCTCTCTGTCCCATTGACAGGGCTACACTCTCTCTGTCCCATTGACAGGGACTACACTCTCTCTGTCCCATTGACAGGGACTACACTCTCTCTGTCCCATTGACAGGGACTACACTCTCTGTCCCATTGACAGGGACTACACTCTCTCTGTCCCATTGACAGGGGCTACACTCTCTGTCCCATTGACAGGGGATACACTCTCTCTGTCCCATTGACAGGGGCTACACTCTCTCTGTCCCATTGACAGGGGCTACACTCTCTCTGTCCCATTGACAGGGGCTACACTCTGTCCCATTGACAGGGACTACACTCTCTCTGTCCCATTGACAGGGGCTACACTCTCTCTGTCCCATTGACAGGGACTACACTCTCTCTGTCCCATTGACAGGTGATACACTCTGTCCCATTGACAGGGGCTACACTCTCTCTGTCCCATTGACAGGGGCTACACTCTCTCTGTCCCATTGACAGGGGCTACACTCTGTCCCATTGACAGGGGCTACACTCTCTGTCCCAGTGACAGGGGCTACACTCTCTCTGTCCCATTGACAGGGGCTACTCTCTCTGTCCCATTGACAGGGACTACACTCTCTCTGTCCCATTGACAGGGGCTACACTCTCTCTGTCCCATTGACAGGGGCTACACTCTCTCTGTCCCATTGACAGGTCCTACACTCTCTCTGTCCCATTGTGAGGGGCTACACTCTCTCTGTCCCATTGACAGGGGCTACACTCTGTCCCATTGACAGGGGCTACACTCTCTCTGTCCCATTGACAGGGGCTACACTCTGTCCCATTGACAGGGGCTACACTCTCTCTGTCCCATTGACAGGGACTACACTCTCTCTGTCCCATTGACAGGGCTACACTCTCTCTGTCCCATTGACAGGGACTACACTCTCTCTGTCCCATTGACAGGGGCTACACTCTGTCCCATTGACAGGGACTACACTCTCTCTGTCCCATTGACAGGGGCTACACTCTCTCTGTCCCATTGACAGGGGCTACACTCTGTCCCATTGACAGGGGCTACACTCTGTCCCATTGACAGGGGCTACACTCTCTCTGTCCCATTGACAGGGGCTACACTCTCTCTGTCCCATTGACAGGGGCTACACTCTGTCCCATTGACAGGGGCTACACTCTGTCCCATTGACAGGGCTACACTCTGTCCCATTGACAGGGGCTACACTCTCTCTGTCCCATTGACAGGGGCTACACTCTCTCTGTCCCATTGACAGGGGCTACACTCTCTCTGTCCCATTGACAGGGGCTACACTCTCTCTGTCCCATTGACAGGGACTACACTCTCTGTCCCATTGACAGGGACTACACTCTCTCTGTCCCATTGACAGGGACTACACTCTCTCTGTCCCATTGACAGGGACTACACTCTCTCTGTCCCATTGACAGGGGCTACACTCTCTCTGTCCCATTGACAGGGGCTACACTCTCTCTGTCCCATTGACAGGGGCTACACTCTCTCTGTCCCATTGACAGGGGCTACACTCTCTCTGTCCCATTGACAGGGGCTACACTCTGTCCCATTGACAGGGACTACACTCTCTCTGTCCCATTGACAGGGGCTACACTCTCTCTGTCCCATTGACAGGGACTACACTCTCTCTGTCCCATTGACAGGGGCTACACTCTGTCCCATTGACAGGGGCTACACTCTCTCTGTCCCATTGACAGGGGCTACACTCTCTCTGTCCCATTGACAGGGGCTACACTCTGTCCCATTGACAGGGGCTACACTCTCTCTGTCCCATTGACAGGGACTACACTCTCTCTGTCCCATTGACAGGGGCTACACTCTCTGTCCCATTGACAGGGACTACACTCTCTCTGTCCCATTGACAGGGGCTACACTCTCTCTGTCCCATTGACAGGGGCTACACTCTCTCTGTCCCATTGACAGGGACTACACTCTCTCTGTCCCATTGACAGGGGCTACACTCTCTCTGTCCCATTGACAGGGGCTACACTCTGTCCCATTGACAGGGGCTACACTCTCTCTGTCCCATTGACAGGGGCTACACTCTGTCCCATTGACAGGGGCTACACTCTCTCTGTCCCATTGACAGGGACTACACTCTCTCTGTCCCATTGACAGGGGCTACACTCTCTCTGTCCCATTGACAGGGACTACACTCTCTCTGTCCCATTGACAGGGGCTACACTCTGTCCCATTGACAGGGACTACACTCTCTCTGTCCCATTGACAGGGGCTACTCTCTCTGTCCCATTGACAGGGGCTACACTCTGTCCCATTGACAGGGGCTACACTCTGTCCCATTGACAGGGGCTACACTCTCTCTGTCCCATTGACAGGGGCTACACTCTCTCTGTCCCATTGACAGGGGCTACACTCTGTCCCATTGACAGGGGCTACACTCTGTCCCATTGACAGGGGCTACACTCTGTCCCATTGACAGGGGCTACACTCTCTCTGTCCCATTGACAGGGGCTACACTCTCTCTGTCCCATTGACAGGGGCTACACTCTCTCTGTCCCATTGACAGGGGCTACACTCTCTCTGTCCCATTGACAGGGGCTACACTCTCTCTGTCCCATTGACAGGGGCTACACTCTCTCTGTCCCATTGACAGGGGCTACACTCTCTCTGTCCCATTGACAGGGCTACACTCTCTCTGTCCCATTGACAGGGCTACACTCTGTCCCATTGACAGGGGCTACACTCTGTCCCATTGACAGGGGCTACACTCTCTCTGTCCCATTGACAGGGGCTACACTCTCTCTGTCCCATTGACAGGGGCTACACTCTGTCCCATTGACAGGGGCTACACTCTGTCCCATTGACAGGGGCTACACTCTCTCTGTCCCATTGACAGGGGCTACAATCTCTCTGTCCCATTGACAGGGGCTACACTCTCTGTCCCATTGACAGGGGCTACACTCTCTCTGTCCCATTGACAGGGCTACACTCTCTCTGTCCCATTGACAGGGGCTACACTCTCTCTGTCCCATTGACAGGGCTACACTCTCTCTGTCCCATTGACAGGGGCTACACTCTGTCCCATTGACAGGGGCTACACTCTGTCCCATTGACAGGGGCTACACTCTGTCCCATTGACAGGGGCTACACTCTGTCCCATTGACAGGGGCTACACTCTCTCTGTCCCATTGACAGGGGCTACACTCTCTCTGTCCCATTGACAGGGGCTACACTCTCTCTGTCCCATTGACAGGGGCTACACTCTCTCTGTCCCATTGACAGGGGCTACACTCTGTCCCATTGACAGGGGCTACACTCTGTCCCATTGACAGGGGCTACACTCTGTCCCATTGACAGGGGCTACACTCTGTCCCATTGACAGGGGCTAACCTTAGTTCGGTGTCACATAACAGGAGAGCGTCGGGGACATCGACGGAGACACATTTGAGTCTTAAATCATCGACTGACTTTATGAAAAATCGTTAAAAGGATTTGCTGTCACTTTGTGTTCAATCTGTTCAGTTCTACTTTGGACGATCCTTCCCATTGATTTATTGATATTTTATGGTTTCATAATGACCTCTGGCTTCTTGGATAATGTTCAGACAGAAGCTTTGGCCTTCTGGGGTTCAGATGTGACTTTATTTCTTAAACTTTTGAAAACCAAACGATCTGTGCTCGAGTGGGATTTTAGACTGTTTTAATGCTGCATCTGTTTCTTAATAGTTGCCATAAACTTTGGTTAAACCAGGGGAGAGTTGGCTTTTTATTCATTTTGTTTCGAACTATTTTGATGATTTGGTTTAATGTTGATATTAACCCTTCGTCTCTCTCCTCACAGTCTATGGGTGTAACTCATTTTCAAAAGGTGTTTGTTTCTTTTTGGTTTAACTGCAAAGGGTTTATCTTTGTCGATTGTATTTTTGTGTCGGTTCCAGGACCAGGACCAGGACCAGGACCAGGACCGACCCAGGTCTGGTCCAGGTCTGGTCCAGGTCTAACTCAGGTCCAGATGGTTCTGTTTCAGATCCTGAAGCGACGAAGAGAACGAAAGTGAAACTGAGACTGAACCCAGGATCTGCAGATCTGACCGACCCGAGAGTCCAGGAGTCCGTCCTGAACCAGGTCTGGACCCGGACTGGACCAGGACTGGACCAGGACTGGACCAGGACTCGACCAGGACTGGACCAGGACTGGACCAGGACTCAACCAGGACTGGACCAGGACTGAACCAGGACTCGACCAGGACTGGACCAGGACTGAACCAGGACTGAACCAGGACTAAACCAGGACTGGACTAGGACTGGACCAGGACTGGACCAGGACTGAACCCGGACTGGACCAAGACTGGACCAGGACTGAACCAGGACTGGACCAGGTCTGAACCAGGACTGGACCAGGTCTGGACCAGGACTGAACCAGGACTAAACCAGGACTGAACCAGGACTAAACCAGGACTGAACCAGGACTGAACCAGGACTGGAACAGGTCTGGACCAGGACTGGACCAGGACTGGACCAGGACTAAACCAGGACTAAACCAGGACTAAACCAGGACTGGACCAGGACTGAACCCGGACTGGACCAAGACTGGACCAGGACTGAACCAGGACTGGACCAGGTCTGAACCAGGACTGGACCAGGTCTGGACCAGGACTGAACCAGGACTAAACCAGGACTGAACCAGGACTAAACCAGGACTGAACCAGGACTAAACCAGGACTGAACCAGGACTGAACCAGGACTGGAACAGGTCTGGACCAGGACTGGACCAGGACTGGACCAGGACTAAACCAGGACTAAACCAGGACTAAACCAGGACTGAACCAGGACTGAACCAGGACTGAACCAGGACTGAACCAGGACTGAACCAGGACTAAACCAGGACTAAACCAGGACTGAACCAGGACTGAACCAGGACTGGACCAGGTTTCAGATCATGATCAGATCAAGACTAAACCACAAAGTACTGAACCTGGACTAACCTCGGTCTCGTTGCAGATCGGGCAGAGGCTGCAGAGGGCCGGGGTCACAGGGGTCAACCTGAGCTGGGGTCAGTGCAGACGGGACGCCTCCACATCAGCGCCCCCCACTGGCTGCACCATGACACTGCAGCCCTGAGGCCCGCGATGAACCAGGACTGAACCAGGACTGAACCAGGACTGAACCAGGACTGAACCAGGACTGAACCAGGACTGAACCAGGACTGAACCAGGACTGAACCAGGACTGAACCAGGACTGAACCAGGACTAAACCAGGACTGAACCAGGACTGAACCAGGACTGAACCAGGACTGAACCAGGACTAAACCAGGACTGAACCAGGACTAAACCAGGACCAAACCAGGACTGAACCAGGACTAAACCAGGACCAAACCAGGACCGAACCAGGACTGAACCAGGACTAAACCAGGACTGAACCAGGACTGAACCAGGACTGAACCAGGACTAAACCAGGACTGAACCAGGACTGAACCAGGACTAAACCAGGACTAAACCAGGACCGAACCAGGACTGAACCAGGACTGAACCAGGACTGAACCAGGACTAAACCAGGTCTAAACCAGGACTAAACCAGGACCAAACCAGGACTGAACCAGGACTAAACCAGGACCAAACCAGGACCAAACCAGGACCAAACCAGGACTGAACCAGGACTAAACCAGGACTGAACCAGGACTGAACCAGGACTGAACCAGGACTAAACCAGGACTGAACCAGGACTAAACCAGGACTGAACCAGGACTGAACCAGGACTAAACCAGGACCAAACCAGGACTAAACCAGGTCTGAACCAGGACTGAACCAGGACTGAACCAGGACTAAACCAGGACTGAACCAGGACTAAACCAGGACTGAACCAGGACTAAACCAGGACTAAACCAGGACCAAACCAGGACTAAACCAGGTCTAAACCAGGACTAAACCAGGTCTAAACCAGGACCAAACCAGGACTGAACCAGGACTAAAGCAGGACTAAACCAGGTTTAAACCAGGACTAAACCAGGTCTAAACCAGGACCAAACCAGGACTAAACCAGGACTAAACCAGGACCAAATCAGGTCTAAACCAGGACTAAACCAGGACTAAACCAGGACTAAACCAGGCTCTAGTGATTTACTTTGAGTTAAGAACATTAATTGTAGTTTTGTTCCAGACAAAGATGTTTTAGTTTGAGTTCATTGTTTGAATAAAAGTTGGATTTAAATCTTCACTTCTTGTTTTCTGAGTTTTTATTTGATGGGTTTTATTTCCAGTTGTTTAAATATTTCACGTTCATAACTTGGGTGGGGCCCCCTGTCAGGCCCCCCCTGTCAGGCCCCCCCTGTCGAGCCCCTGTCCTGTAATTTAGTTCTTTATGTAACCCTTTGATTTATGTGTCAGTTATTTACATTTTTCGGACATTCATTTGGGACTCACTTTTATTGTTTAGAAATTATATTTTCGGGTCCATTTTATTCATACTTGTTGTTTGTAGTAAAGTGCAAAGAGACACACTTTCAGACACAAACCTTTATGTAAATGTGACCCACACCCATAGACATAATCAAGTAGCACTTCCGGTGATGACTTTATTGTGGAGGGACACTTCCTTTAACATCCCAGGTCACGTGTCAAACTGTCTCCTGCTCCTGTGGCTCATCTCCGTTGATGTCGTTGCTCCAGCTGCAGCTTCACACCTGAACATCTCCACAGACCCTTCACTTTGACCCGAAGTATCGACCCGCTCATCGGTGAGTCCACACCTTACGTCATCGGTGAGTCCACACCTTACGTCATCGGTGAGTCCACACCTTACGTCATCGGTGAGTCCACACCTTACGTCATCGGTGAGTCCACACCTTACGTCATCGGTGAGTCCACACCTTACGTCATCGGTGAGTCCACACCTTACGTCATCGGTGAGTCCACACCTCATGTCATCGGTGAGTCCACACCTTACGTCATCCGTGAGTCCACACCTTACGTCATCGGTGAGTCCACACCTTACGTCATCCGTGAGTCCACACCTTACGTCATCGGTGAGTCCACACCTTACGTCATCCGTGAGTCCACACCTTACGTCATCCGTGAGTCCACACCTTACGTCATCGGTGAGTCCACACCTTACGTCATCGGTGAGTCCACACCTTACGTCATCCGTGAGTCCACACCTTACGTCATCGGTGAGTCCACACCTCATGTCATCGGTGAGTCCACACCTTACGTCATCGGTGAGTCCACACCTTACGTCATCGGTGAGTCCACACCTTACGTCATCGGTGAGTCCACACCTCACGTCATCGGTGAGTCCACACCTTACGTCATCCGTGAGTCCACACCTTACGTCATCCGTGAGTCCACACCTTACGTCATCGGTGAGTCCACACCTCACGTCATCGGTGAGTCCACACCTTACGTCATCGGTGAGTCCACACCTTACGTCATCCGTGAGTCCACACCTTACGCCATCGGTGAGTCACACCTTACGTCATCCGTGAGTTCACACTTTACGCTATCCGTGAGTCCACACCTTACGTCATCGGTGAGTCCACACCTTCGTCATCGGTGAGTCCACACCTTACGTCATCGGTGAGTCCACACCTTACGTCATCGGTGAGTCCACACCTTACGTCATCCGTGAGTCCACACCTTACGTCATCGGTGAGTCCACACCTTACGTCATCCGTGAGTCCACACCTTACGTCATCGGTGAGTCCACACCTCACGTCATCGGTGAGTCCACACCTCACGTCATCGGTGAGTCCACACCTTACGTCATCGGTGAGTCCACACCTTACGTCATCCGTGAGTCCACACCTTACGTCATCGGTGAGTCCACACCTTACGTCATCGGTGAGTCCAAACCTTACGTCATCGGTGAGTCCACACCTTACGTCATCGGTGAGTCCACACCTCACGTCATCGGTGAGTCCACACCTTACGTCATCCGTGAGTCCACACCTTACGTCATCCGTGAGTCCACACCTTACGTCATCCGTGAGTCCACACCTTACGTCATCGGTGAGTCCACACCTTACGTCATCGGTGAGTCCACACCTTACGTCATCGGTGAGTCCACACCTTACGTCATCGGTGAGTCCACACCTTACGTCATCGGTGAGTCCACACCTTACGCTATCGGGTGAGTCCAAACCTTACGTCATCGGTGAGTCACACCTTACGTCATGGGTGAGTCCACACCTTACGTCATCGGTGAGTCCACACCTTACGTCATCGGTGAGTCCACCTTCGTCATCGGTGAGTCCACACCTTACGTCATCGGTGAGTCCACACCTTACGTCATCGGTGAGTCACACCTTACGCCATCGGTGAGTCACACCTTCGTCATCGGTGAGTCCACCTTACGTCATCCGGTGAGTCCACACCTTACGCCATCGCCGGTGAGTCACCACGCACCTTACGTCATCGGTGAGTCCACACCTTACGTCATCCGTGAGTCCACACCTTACGTCATCGGTGAGTCCACACCTTACGTCATCGGTGAGTCCACACCTTACGTCATCGGTGAGTCCACACATTACGTCATCGGTGAGTCCACACCTTACGTCATCCGTGAGTCCACACCTTACGTCATCCGTGAGTCCACTCTATTTAAGTTATTGCTTCAGCCGAACGTTTTGCCAGAGCTGGAAGTATTAAAATAATACTTTAATTTATGCTGTTTTGGCCGTTTATGGCACTTTTTGTTACTTTTTGAGTTCGAAGCTCATGCGGCTATGGCGTTTTGAATGTACCTGAACCTCTTTTGTTGCGCAACAATACAACTTGAACTTAAATCGTTTCTAATACATTTGGATGGTTCTGACAACGAACTGTGTTTGATTTATAGGCCTAGAATTAATGGAAAGTGCACTTTGTTATATCTGATACTTGAAACTGTTATTGATGGATATTGTCTCTATGATAGAATGTTTATTGCTGTGTATATGGCTTGTATTTATTTAGTTTGATTAGCAGCAATGATTCCTTACCAAAGCTAATGTGGTCAATTCTAATTTGTGTTTTTTTGCTGACCCTGTTGTAGGTCAGGTCCCCCCCCCCCCCCCACCCATGCACCTTCTGCCCTGCCCTGAACCCCTAAACACAACTGGATGGTGAGCTAAGACAATCCCCCATCAGTGCGGCAGGACGAACGAACCCTTTACACTCAGATTATAAAACACTGGATTATAACCTCGAACCCTAATTGTGGAACTTTAAAACTGAAAACCGAACTGGACTCACTCGAACGTTGTTGTTTTTTGTTGTCTTTCTATTTCTATTGTGTTATTAATAATATCTCACTATATTATTATATAAATATTATAAATTCATAAATACACTTATTATTCCAACCTAAACTAACTATAAACAATATTGGATCCTATCAGTTTCATTCATTCATTCATTCATTTTCTACCGCTTATTCCCGTTAGGGGTCGCGGGTGACTGGAGCCTATCAGTTTCAATACAAGTTTATTTGACTGAACAGTTTTGTTGTTGCGTGTTATTCACACCTCGGCTCTCTGTCGCCCCCTCCCGGTCGCCCCCTCCCGGTCGCCCCCACCCGGTCGCCCCCTCCCGGTCGCCCCCTCCCGGTCGCCCCCTCCCGGTCGCCCCCTGGGCTGCAGTCAGACCCTCAGCGGTGAAGAGAGAAAGAGCGTAAGTTGTTCCTGTTTTGAAATGATACAGGACTAAAGCCCAGGCCCCTGTGTGGGGCCCCTGTGTGTGGCCCCTGTGTGTGGCCCCTGTGTGTGGCTCCTGTGTGTGGCCCCTGTGTGTGGCTCCTGTGTGTGGCCCCTGTGTGTGGCCCCTGTGTGTGGCTCCTGTGTGTGGTCTCTGTGTGTGGCTGTGTGTGGCCCCTGTGTGTGGCCCCTGTGTGTGGCCCCTGTGTGTGGCCCCTGTGTGTGGCCCCTGTGTGTGGCTCCTGTGTGTGGCCCCTGTGTGTGGCTCCTGTGTGTGGCTCCTGTGTGTGGCTCCTGTGTGTGGCCCCTGTGTGTGGCCCCTGTGTGTGGCCCCTGTGTGTGGCCCCTGTGTGTGGCTCCTGTGTGTGGCCCCTGTGTGTGGCTCCTGTGTGTGGCCCCTGTGTGTGGCCCCTGTGTGTGGCCCCTGTCTGTGGCTCCTGTGTGTGGCCCCTGTCTGTGGCTCCTGTGTGTGGCCCCTGTGTGTGGCCCCTGTGTGTGGCTCCTGTGTGTGGCCCCTGTGTGTGGCACCTGTGTGTGGCCCCTGTGTGTGGCTCCTGTGTGTGGCCCCTGTGTGTGGCTCCTGTGTGTGGCCCCTGTGTGTGGCCCCTGTGTGTGGCTCCTGTGTGTGGCCCCTGTGTGTGGCTCCTGTGTGTGGCCCCTGTGTGTGGCCCCTGTGTGTGGCTCCTGTGTGTGGCCCCTGTGTGTGGCCCCTGTGTGTGGCCCCTGTGTGTGGCCCCTGTGTGTGGCCCCTGTGTGTGTGGCTCCTGTGTGTGGCCCCTGTGCTGCTCAGTCAGACGGGGCCCTGAGTGTGGCTCCTGTGTGTGGCCCCTGTGTGTGGCCCCTGTGTGTGGCTCCTGTGTGTGGCCCCTGTGTGTGTGGCTCCTGTGTGTGGCCCCTGTGCTGCTCAGTCAGACGGGGCCCTGAGTGTGGCTCCTGTGTGTGGCCCCTGTGTGTGGCCCCTGTGTGTGGCCCCTGTGTGTGGCCCCTGTGTGTGTGGCCTGTGTGGCCCTGTGTGTGGCCCCTGTGTGTGGCCCTGTGTGTGGCTCCCTGTATGTGGCCCCTGTGTGTGGCCCCTGTGTGTGGCCCCTGTGTGTGGCCCCTGTGTGTGGCTCCTGTGTGTGGCCCCTGTGTGTGGCCCCTGTGTGTGGCCCCTGTGTGTGGCCCCTGTGTGTGGCCCCTGTGTGTGGCCCCTGTGTGTGGCCCCTGTGTGTGGCCCCTGTGTGTGGCCCCTGTGTGTGGCTCCTGTGTGTGGCCCCTGTGCTGCTCAGTCAGACGGGGCCCTGAGTGTGGCTCCTGTGTGTGGCCCCTGTGCTGCTCAGTCAGACTGGGCCCTGAGTGTGGCCCCTGTGTGTGGCCCCTGTGTGTGGCCCCTGTGCTGCTCAGTCAGACGGGGCCCTGAGTCTGTTCATTTAAACACAATAAACACAAACCAGAACAGAAAAAAGGTTTATTGGTTTAATAATAATGTGGTTAGTATCAAAGTGTGAGCCGGGTCTAAACCGGGTCTAAACCGGGTCTAAACCAGGTCTAAACCAGGTCTAAACCGGGTCTAAACCAGGTCTAAACCAGGTCTAAACCGGGTCTAAACCGGGTCTAAACCAGGTCTAAACCAGGTCTAAACCAGGTCTAAACCGGGTCTAAACCAGGTCTAAACCAGGTCTAAACCGGGTCTAAACCGGGTCTAAACCAGGTCTAAACCAGGTCTAAACCAGGTCTAAACCAGGTCTAAATGGTTCCTCTGGAGAACAGACTGAATACAAAATGTAAACACAGTTTTGGTCCAAAATGAAGGATAAAGTACAAACACCACAGTTTGATTGAATTTCCAAAACATTTAAAGTTTGTCGTTTCACAGTTTGGGTCAAACAAAGTGGCATTTCCCCTTTTTGACACAATCGTACAAAGACTTTAGTGTTTCTGACTTTTACATTAAACCGTTTCCAAATGACTCTAGAGTGTGGTTAGTTTGACAAAGGCGTCTGATTGGACGTTAGAGCTGGGCGCGGTGTGACTCCTCCCCCTAACCGTCGGCTGTCCCGGTGAACCCTTTAACCCTTCGAGAGCCACTGAAGGGAAACGTCCAGCCGACGGCTCGAGGGACGAGGCCGAGAAGAGAAGAGAGTTAGAAGCAGCGACAGAGCAGAGGTTAACGTGAGGCGCCCAGCTCTACGGCGCCAGGCGCTCACATGAGGCGGCAGGTGCAGGTGGCGCCCTTGTCTTTGGGGGCGCTGTCGTACAGGGTGGAGGCCTGGGAGTTCACCAGGCTCCAGAAGTTCTCGAAGGAAACGTCTTGTCCGCTCTGGACGCCCATCTTCTGCAGCAGCTTCCCCACAGCGTCGTCTGACTCCAGCGTCTGCAACAGAGAGAGGTCAGGACCGGGCAGGGCAGGGGCAGGGCAGGGCCGGGCAAGACCAGGCAGGACCGGGCGGGGCCGGGCAGGACCGGGCAGGGCAGGGGCAGGGCAGGACCGGGCAGGGCCGGGCAGGGCAGGACCAGGCAGGGCCGGGACTGAGACCAGGGCAGGGCCGGGGCAGTGTGCAGGGTGAGCAGAGTGTCCTGAGACGTCTGGAGCTGCTCCAGACGTTCAAAACACTTCAAGCCTGTGCCACTGCACCTGTGACAGCCGGTCTAAACTTGATCCGGTCTAAACCCGGCCCAGACCCGGCCCAGACCCGGCCCAGACCCGGCCCAGACCCGGCCCAGACCCGGCCCGGTCTCACCTTGGACAGCGCGGGCATCTGGTTGGAGAGCAGAGTCTGGAACTGGGTGGAGTTCATGGTGGGTTTGTTCTCCGACGCTTTGTGGAACTCTGAGACCAGAGTGTTCAGGGCCAGCTCCAGGTCCGAGTACTGAGGAGACAAACGGGTCAGAACCAGGTCAGAACCGGGTCAGAACCGGGTCAGAACCAGGTCAGAACAGGACCACAGCAGGACTGATGGGAGTCAGACGCTGGGGGAGGGGCTCAGGGGGAGGGGCTCAGGGGGAGGGGCTCTGGGGGAGGGGCTCAGGGGGAGGGGCTCAGGGGGAGGGGCTCTGGGGGAGGGGCTCTGGGGGAGAATGTGTGGAATGTGAGACTCTCATCAGACCAAAGACTACGACTCCCAGAATGCACCACTCCAGCGCTGACCCACAATCCTCTGCTGTCTGAGGCCACACTGCCAAGGGGCTACATTTATTCTTTCATCATTCATTCCCACATTACCAGCAGAGGGCGCAGCAGAAACACACGAGTGAAACAACAACCGCAGGAGCCGCCTGTGATGTCACTTCCTGTTGAACGTGACACAAATATGGCACTGTATAAATCTGTTACCATAGCAACCAGACTGTAAACAAGGGCCGACTGTTACCATAGCAACCAGGCTGTAAACAAGGGCCGACTGTTACCATAGCAACCAGGCTGTAAACAAGGGCCGACTGTTACCATAGCAACCAGGCTGTAAACAAGGGCCGACTGTTACCATAGCAACCAGGCTGTAAACAAGGGCCGACTGTTACCATAGCAACCAGGCTGTAAACAAGGGCCGACTGTTACCATAGCAACCAGGCTGTAAACAAGGGCCACACACGACACAACAGTCAGAGCCGACAGAAATAATCCCTGATGAGACTTTACTTTGTTGATGATGGTTTAAACTGATGACATCACAAGGTGGAACAGACTGAAACTAAACCAGGTCTAAACCAGGACTAAACCAGGGCTAAACCAGGGCTAAACACGGTCTAAACCAGGTCTAAACCAGGTCTAAACCAGGTCTAATGTGGTCTAAACCGGGACTGAACCAGGACTAAACCAGGTCTAAACCAGGACTAAACCAGGTCTAAACCAGGTCTGAACCAGGACTAAACCAGGACTGAACCAGGTCTGAACCAGGACTAAACCAGGTCTAAACCGGGACTAAACCAGGTCTAAACCCAGACTCTTGTAGATGTTGCTGGAGGCAGTACATTCTTAACACTTCATTCTTAACCAAACTATTAATTCAAACCACAAACAGGATTATCTTGGCCCCGCCCTCTGCAGGTGATTGACAGGCCCCGCCCCCTGCAGGTGATTGACAGGCCCCGCCCCCTGCAGGTGATTGACAGGCCCCGCCTCCTGCAGGTGATTGACAGGCCCCGCCCCCTGCAGGTGATTGACAGGCCCCGCCCCCTGCAGGTGATTGACAGGCCCCGCCCCCTGCAGGTGATTGACAGGCTCCGCCCCCTGCAGGTGATTGACAGGCCCCAAACAGGACGTGTCAACAAAAGGCTCCAGTTTTAGAACAAAAGCTGCTCAGACACCGACAGGACCTGCACCTGACGCTCCATAAAGACCCTGACACCGGCAGGACCTGCACCTGACGCTCCATAAAGACCCTGACACCGGCAGGACCTGCACCTGACGCTCCATAAAGACCCTGACACCGGCAGGACCTGCACCTGACGCTCCATAAAGACCCTGACACCGGCAGGACCTGCACCTGATGCTCCATAAAGTACCAGATTTAACTGTCGTGCACTTCTGAGGGCGGGGCACTTCTGAGGGCGGGGCACTTCTGAGGGCGGGGCACTTCTGAGGGCGGGGCACTTCTGAGGGCGGGGCACTTCTGAGGGCGGGGCACTTCTGAGGGCGGGGCACTTCTGAGGGCGGGGCACTTCTGAGGGCGGGGCACTTGGGGGCGGGGCACTTCTGAGGGCGGGGCACTTCTGAGGGCGGGGCACTTCTGAGGGCGGGGCACTTCTGAGGCGGGGCACTTCTGGGGCGGGGCACTTCTGAGGGCGGGGGCACTTCTGAGGGGGGGCACTTCTGAGGGCGGGCACTTCTGGGGCGGGGGCACTTCTGGGGCGGGCACTTCTGGGGGCGGGGCACTTCTGAGGGCGGGGCACTTCTGAGGGCGGGGCACTTCTGAGGGCGGGGCACTTCTGGGGGCGGGGCACTTCTGGGGGCGGGGCACTTCTGAGGGCGGGGCACTTCTGAGGGCGGGGCACTTCTGGGGGCGACTTATGGAGAAGGGACAACACGGGGTCTGGACCAGGTCTTCAGGGGCCAGACCCACCCGCCCACAGGACAAGACCAGGACAAGACCAGGACTAAACCTGGACAAGACCAGGACTAAACCAGGACTAAACCTGGACAAGACCAGGACTAAACCAGGACTAAACCTGGACAACACCAGGACTAAACCTGGACAAGACCAGGACTAAACCTGGACAAGACCAGGACTAAACCTGGACTAAACCTGGACAAGACCAGGACTAAACCTGGACTAAACCTGGACAAGACCAGGACTAAACCAGGACTAAACCTGGACAACACCAGGACTAAACCTGGACAAGACCAGGACTAAACCTGGACAAGACCAGGACTAAACCTGGACTAAACCTGGACAAGACCAGGACTAAACCTGGACAAGACCAGGACTAAACCTGGACTAAACCTGGACAAGACCAGGACTAAACCTGGACTAAACCTGGACAAGACCAGGACTAAACCTAGACAACACCAGGACTAAACCTGGACAAGACCAAGGCCTAAACCTGGACAAGACCAGGACTAAACCTGGACAACACCAGGACTAAACCTGGACAACACCAGGACTAAACCTGGACTAAACCTGGACAAGACCAGGACTAAACCTGGACAACACCAGGACTAAACCTGGACAAGACCAGGACTAAACCTGGACTAAACCTGGACTAAACCTGGACAAGACCAGGACTAAACCTGGACTAAACCTGGACTAAACCTGGACTAAACCTGGACAAGACCAGGACAAGACCAGGACAAGACCAGGACAAGACCAGGACAAGACCAGGACTAGACCAGGACTAGACCAGGACTAGACCAGGACCAGACCAGGACCAGACCAGGACCAGACCAGGACCAAACCAGGACCAGACCAGGACCAAACCTGGACAAGACCTGGACTAAACCTGGACTAAACCAGGACAAGACCAGGACAAGACCAGGACTAGACCAGGACCAGACCAGGACCAGACCAGGACCAAACCAGGACCAGACCAGGACCAAACCTGGACAAGACCTGGACTAAACCTGGACTAAACCTGGACTAAACCTGGACAAGACCAGGACAAGACCAGGACTAGACCAGGACAAGACCAGGACTAGACCAGGACTAGACCAGGACAAGACCAGGACTAAACCAGGACAAGACCAGGACTAAACCAGGAGCAACGCCCTGAACCAGTCCAGGACCAAAACTGCACCACAGAAACAAAACCAAACCAGGTCCAGAGGAAAAGAGAACAGAATAAAGAGGGTTTGACACGTAGCACGAAAACAATCTCTAAACCAGGTCTAAACCAGGTCTAAACCAGGTATAAACCAGGTATAAACCAGGTCTAAACCAGGACTAAACCAGGACTAAACAGACAATAAACGAAGATCACATTTCGGGATCTTTGGATAAATCCAGTTGTGCGCAATAAGCCTGTAATAAACTACAGCTGAACGAGGACTAAACGAGGACTAAACCTGGACTAAACCTGGACCGAGAGCAGCAGGACAGAAGGACTAAGCCAGAACTGAACCTGGACCAACTGTTTGTGGAGAAATTGCTCGAAACAAACCGCTACAAAGAGCGAGATAAGTTTTGATCCCGGTTCACGCCCTGCGCGTCTGTGGCACGGACCCTCGGCTGTTTCCGCCCTTTTCCGACACGTCCCGAACACTTTGCGCACTTTCCTCTTCGTTTGCACACGTTTCAGGGACGTTTGACACTCACCTTGGTCGCCATTTGGGAAAAGTTGTGAAAAAGCAGGAAAAGTGGGAGAAAGGCGCGGTTTTCCGGAGAAGGACGAGCGGAGCCGAAGTGTCCCGAGGCGCGCGCAGCGGAGACTGACGGAGGCGGAACTGGAGCCGTTTGAACGCGCAGACCACGCCCACTGCACACGCACCTGCGGAGGGGGCGGGGCCTGCGGAGGGGGAGGGGCCCGGGCGGGACACCTGGGGGTCAGAGGGGCACGTTTCAAAGAGAGAAAGTGTCCGGAGCTCAGGGCAGAAGGTCAGAGGTTTGAGTCCTTGAGCAAGACACTTCGCCCACACCGTGTGACTCTGGAGTGAGCAGGGGCCCCAAACTCAGGGCCCCAGGCACAAACCTCTTTAAACACAAAAGAAAGAACTCACAAGAACAAACGACGTCAAGAGAATCACGGCACGTTTTGTCAAAAGTTCATCAAATGAAACAGATTTTCACCCGACGCGTCGTCCAGTCGGAGCTGATGAGGCACGTGCTCAGGCTCAAGGGCACAAAGGAAGTGTTAAGGCACAGAATAATGCACCGGAGGTAAACTCCGCCCCCTCGAACCACGACGGCTACGACTGAGACCAACTTCACCAAATCAACCAGAACCACAAAGTGAACGTGACAAAAACACAAAGGCGGTTTGGTCCTGGTTTAGACCCGGTTTAGACCTGGTTTAGTCCTGGTTTAGACCCGGTTTAGACCAGGTTTAGACCTGGTTTAGTCCTGGTTTAGTCCTCATTTAGTCCTGGTTTAGACCTGGTTTAGTCCTGGTCTTGTCCTTGTTTAGTCCTGGTGTAGACCCGGTTTAGTCCTGGTTTAGTCCTGGTTTAGACCAGGTTTAGTCCTGGTTTAGTCCTCATTTAGTCCTGGTTTAGACCTGGTTTAGTCCTGGTCTTGTCCTTGTTTAGTCCTGGTGTAGACCTGGTTTAGACCTGGTTTAGTCCTGGTCTTGTCCTTGTTTAGTCCTGGTGTAGACCCGGTTTAGTCCTGGTTTAGTCCTGGTATAGACCAGGTTTGGTCCTGGTTTAGTCCTGGTTTAGACCAGGTTTGGTCCTGGTTTAGTCCTGGTTTAGTCCTGGTTTAGTCCTGGTTCAGTCCTGGTTCAGTCCTGGTTTAGTCCTGGTTTAGTCCTAGTTTAGTCCTGGTTCAGTCCTAGTTTAGTCCTGGTTCAGTCCTGGTTCAGTCCTGGTTTAGTCCTGGTTTAGTCCTAGTTTAGTCCTGGTTCAGTCCTGGTTCAGTCCTGGTTTAGTCCTGGTTTAGTCCTGGTTTAGTCCTGGTTTATATTTGTGGGTCAGAGGTGACTCAGAGGAATCCTCAGAATGCAGCGTGAACGAGCGAGAAACTGACTCCAGTTCATCTGGTGCTTCAGGCCCCGAGCAGTTCATGTTCAGACCTCATTAGACCTGGTTTAGACCTGGTTTAGTCCTGGTTTAGTCCTGGTTTAGTCCTGGTTTGACTCTGTGTCTTTGACTGTGTTTAGTTTAGACTTTATTTCTTTCTTTAAAGGAGCTTTACTCTTTACTTGAGTCAAGTACTGACCTACACGAGACAGGTCCTCCAGGCACAGGAGGGACAGTTCATCTGGTGCAGACAGGTCCTCCAGGCACATGAGGGACAGTTCATCTGGTGCAGACAGGTCCTCCAGGCACAGGAGGGACAGTTCATCTGGTGCAGACAGGTCCTCCTGGCACAGGAGGGACAGTTCATCTGGTGCAGACAGGTCCTCCAGGCACAGGAGGGACAGTTCATCTGGTGCAGACAGGTCCTCCAGGCACAGGAGGGACAGTTCATCTGGTGCAGACAGGTCCTCCAGGCACAGGAGGGACAGTTCATCTGGTGCAGACAGGTCCTCCAGGCACAGGAGGGACAGTTCATCTGGTGCAGACAGGTCCTCCAGGCACAGGAGGGACAGTTCATCTGGTGCAGACAGGTCCTCCAGGCACAGGAGGGACAGTTCATCTGGTGCAGACAGGTCCTCCAGGCACAGGAGGGACAGTTCATCTGGTGCAGACAGGTCCTCCAGGCACATGAGGGACAGTTCATCTGGTGTAGAGAGTTCCTCCAGGCACAGGAGAGGGACAGTTCATCTGGTGCAGACAGGTCCTCCAGGCACATGAGGGACAGTTCATCTGGTGCAGACAGGTCCTCCAGGCACATGAGGGACAGTTCATCTGGTGCAGACAGGTCCTCCAGGCACATGAGGGACAGTTCATCTGGTGCAGACAGGTCCTCCAGGCACATGAGGGACAGTTCATCTGGTGTAGAGAGAGTTCCTCCAGGCACAGGAGGGACAGTTCATCTGGTGCAGACAGGTCCTCCAGGCACAGGAGGGACAGTTCATCTGGTGCAGACAGGTCCTCCAGGCACAGGAGGGACAGTTCATCTGGTGCAGACAGGTCCTCCAGGCACATGAGGGACAGTTCATCTGGTGTAGAGAGAGTTCCTCCAGGCACATGAGGGACAGTTCATCTGGTGTAGAGAGAGTTCCTCCAGGCACATGAGGGACAGTTCATCTGGTGCAGACAGGTCCTCCAGGCACATGAGGGACAGTTCATCTGGTGTAGAGAGAGTTCCTCCAGGCACAGGAGGGACAGTTCATCTGGTGCAGACAGGTCCTCCAGGCACATGAGGGACAGTTCATCTGGTGCAGACAGGTCCACACGTGCCTTGTTGACCACGTGGTCCAAGAGGAGCAGGGCCTCATGGTCGATTGATTTGTGTCAAATGTTGAATGAACCACGACACGTCACACGCTCCGGCCCCTGAAAACAGCTTTTAGTCGAGTGGAACATCGAGCTCCGCCTCCTTTGAACTACAACGAAACAAGATGGCGGCGCCCACGACAGCGTCAGGAATAAAGTGAACAATAAAGTTTAATTCTGGAGCAAACAAACGGCTGTGGGACGTTTAAATCATTCATGAACACGACACTCACCTGTTTGGTTTGTGCAGGTCACTCTGAGGCGCACGTGTGGCATTGGTGCTACACCACAGCAGGAGGTCACATGATCACCTCCTCCAACCAACAGCTCTTTTACTGACGGCTCAAAGTGAACTTTATTGTGACACAAACTAAAACAAGTGACAGAAAAGTACAATTAGTGAAAGTAAAAGAACAAAACAAAGACTTAAAAATGACACAAAATAAACCCAAACACACCTGACCCTGAGCTCCGCCCTCAGGCACAAAGCACCTGAACAACACATCCTGCCTTTGGATTTTCAAAGTAAGAGTAACATGTGGAACAAAAATGACCAAAACACAAACATTAAATAAAAAATAGAATAAAATAGATAAATACCAGGAACCAGGACTGAACCAGGACTGAACCAGGACTAAACCAGGACTGAACCAGGACTGAACCAGGACTGAACCAGGACTGAACCAGGACTGAACCAGGTCTAAACCAGGACTGAACCAGGACTGAACCAGGTCTAAACCAGGACTGAACCAGGACTGAACCAGGACTGAACCAGGACTGAACCAGGACTGAACCAGGACTGAACCAGGTCTAAACCAGGTCTAAACCAGGACTGAACCAGGACTGAACCAGGACTAAACCAGGTCTAAACCAGGACTGAACCAGGACTAAACCAGGACTGAACCAGGACTGAACCAGGACTGAACCAGGACTGAACCAGGACTGAACCAGGACTAAACCAGGACTAAACCAGGTCTAAACCAGGACTGAACCAGGACTGAACCAGGTCTAAACCAGGACTGAACCAGGACTGAACCAGGACTGAACCAGGACTGAACCAGGACTGAACCAGGACTGAACCAGGACTGAACCAGGACTAAACCAGGACTGAACCAGGACTGAACCAGGACTGAACCAGGTCTAAACCAGGACTGAACCAGGACTGAACCAGGACTGAACCAGGACTAAACCAGGACTAAACCAGGTCTAAACCAGGACTGAACCAGGTCTAAACCAGGACTAAACCAGGTCTAAACCAGGACTGAACCAGGACTGAACCAGGACTAAACCAGGACTAAACCAGGACTGAACCAGGACTGAACCAGATCTAAACCAGGTCTAAACCAGGTCTAAACCAGGTCTAAACCAGGTCTGAACCAGGACTGAACCAGGACTGAACCAGGACTGAACCAGGACTAAACCAGGTCTAAACCAGGACTGAACCAGGACTAAACCAGGTCTAAACCAGGACTGAACCAGATCTAAACCAGGACTAAACCAGGTCTAAACCAGATCTAAACCAGGACTAAACCAGGACTGAACCAGGACTAAACCAGGACTGAACCAGATCTAAACCAGGTCTAAACCAGGTCTAAACCAGGTCTAAACCAGGTCTGAACCAGGACTGAACCAGGACTGAACCAGGTCTAAACCAGGACTAAACCAGGTCTAAACCAGGACTAAACCAGGTCTAACCCAGGTCTAACCCAGGTCTAACCCAGGTCTAACCCCGGACTCTCGGGGCCGGTGAACAGTGTACTGGTGGCTCGTGTCCACTGGAGGTCGCTGCTCCGCTCCTGTTCTTCTGGACCGTTTGTTCGTCACTTTTGTCCGATGGAGAAGCGTCAAACCCGCCGCGGTGTCGCCTGGAGCCGTGAGTTCACTTTAATGATCAAAAGTGTCACATTCAGACCGTCTGAGGGGCTAACTGCTAAAGCTAACAGTAACCATGGACGCAGCGGCTAACGGTAGCATCTTAGTGCTAATGCTAATCTTAAAAACAATTAATTGTAAAAGTTTATGGTGTAACACAGTGAATGTACGTTACAGACGAAATACTGCAGCAGAAGTATGAATTATTAGTTAGTTATGTGTCAGAAAATGTGCTAAAAGTGTGTTTTAACAGCGGTGTTTGACAGTTAGCCTCGTCCTGTCTCACTAATGTCATGTGACGTGTTTTAAAATGTGTTTTAGTCAGGATTAGTTTATATAAATCCATTAAAGACCAAAGGAAGGCAAACTTTGACGTTTTAATTTAACTTAAATCTGTTGTTTTTGTCAGTTTGGCGCCGGCGCACGCTCAGATCCCGCCCTCCACCTGTCAATCATCTGAGCGTCCAATCAGAGGGTCCGCTGAGGCACGTGCTCCGAGCGCTGCAGGGCGCCTTCAGCGGAGCAGGTCTGTTCTCCTGTTTGACCTGATGGTGGCGCTGTTCTCCTGTTCTCCTGATGGTGGTGCTGTTCTCCTGTTTGTCCTGATGGTGGCGCTGTTCTCCTGTTCTCCTGATGGTGGCGCTGTTCTCCTGTTCTCCTGATGGTGGCGCTGTTCTCCTGATGGTGGTGCTGTTCTCCTGTTTGGCCTGATGGTGGTGCTGTTCTCCTGTTCTCCTGATGGTGGCGCTGTTCTCCTGTTCTCCTGATGGTGGCGCTGTTCTCCTGTTCTCCTGATGGTGGCGCTGTTCTCCTGTTCTCCTGATGGTGGTGCTGTTCTCCTGTTCTCCTGATGGTGGTGCTGTTCTCCTGTTCTCCTGATGGTGGTGCTGTTCTCCTGTTCTCCTGATGGTGGCGCTGTTCTCCTGATGGTGGCGCTGTTCTCCTGTTCTCCTGATGGTGGCGCTGTTCTCCTGATGGTGGCGCTGTTCTCCTGTCTGACCTGATGGTGGCGCTGTTCTCCTGATGGTGGCGCTGTTCTCCTGTTTGACCTGATGGTGGCGCTGTTCTCCTGTCTGACCTGATGGTGGCGCTGTTCTCCTGATGGTGGCGCTGTTCTCCTGTCTGACCTGATGGTGGCGCTGTTCTCCTGATGGTGGCGCTGTTCTCCTGATGGTGGCGCTGTTCTCCTGTCTGACCTGATGGTGGCGCTGTTCTCCTGTCTGACCTGATGGTGGCGCTGTTCTCCTGATGGTGGCGCTGTTCTCCTGTCTGACCTGATGGTGGCGCTGTTCTCCTGATGGTGGCGCTGTTCTCCTGTTTGACCTGATGGTGGCGCTGTTCTCCTGATGGTGGTGCTGTTCTCCTGTTCTCCTGATGGTGGCGCTGTTCTCCTGATGGTGGCGCTGTTCTCCTGTTCTCCTGATGGTGGTGCTGTTCTCCTGTTCTCCTGATGGTGGTGCTGTTCTCCTGTTCTCCTGATGGTGGTGCTGTTCTCCTGTTCTCCTGATGGTGGTGCTGTTCTCCTGATGGTGGTGCTGTTCTCCTGTTCTCCTGATGGTGGCGCTGTTCTCCTGTCTGACCTGATGGTGGCGCTGTTCTCCTGATGGTGGCGCTGTTCTCCTGTCTGACCTGATGGTGGCGCTGTTCTCCTGATGGTGGCGCTGTTCTCCTGATGGTGGCGCTGTTCTCCTGTTCTCCTGATGGTGGTGCTGTTCTCCTGATGGTGGCGCTCTTCTCCTGTTTGGCCTGATGGTGGTGCTGTTCTCCTGTTCTCCTGATGGTGGTGCTGTTCTCCTGTTCTCCTGATGGTGGCGCTGTTCTCCTGTTCTCCTGATGGTGGCGCTGTTCTCCTGATGGTGGTGCTGTTCTCCTGTTCTCCTGATGGTGGCGCTGTTCTCCTGTCTGACCTGATGGTGGCGCTGTTCTCCTGATGGTGGCGCTGTTCTCCTGTCTGACCTGATGGTGGCGCTGTTCTCCTGATGGTGGCGCTGTTCTCCTGATGGTGGCGCTGTTCTCCTGTTCTCCTGATGGTGGTGCTGTTCTCCTGATGGTGGCGCTGTTCTCCTGTTCTCCTGATGGTGGTGCTGTTCTCCTGTTCTCCTGATGGTGGTGCTGTTCTCCTGTTCTCCTGATGGTGGCGCTGTTCTCCTGTTCTCCTGATGGTGGCGCTGTTCTCCTGATGGTGGTGCTGTTCTCCTGTTCTCCTGATGGTGGTGCTGTTCTCCTGTTCTCCTGATGGTGGTGCTGTTCTCCTGATGGTGGTGCTGTTCTCCTGTTCTCCTGATGGTGGCGCTGTTCTCCTGATGGTGGCGCTGTTCTCCTGTCTGACCTGATGGTGGCGCTGTTCTCCTGATGGTGGCGCTGTTCTCCTGATGGTGGCGCTGTTCTCCTGTTCTCCTGATGGTGGTGCTGTTCTCCTGATGGTGGCGCTGTTCTCCTGTTCTCCTGATGGTGGTGCTGTTCTCCTGTTCTCCTGATGGTGGCGCTGTTCTCCTGTTCTCCTGATGGTGGCGCTGTTCTCCTGATGGTGGTGCTGTTCTCCTGTTCTCCTGATGGTGGTGCTGTTCTCCTGTTCTCCTGATGGTGGTGCTGTTCTCCTGATGGTGGTGCTGTTCTCCTGTTGGTGGCGCTGTTCTCCTGTTCTCCTGATGGTGGCGCTCTTCTCCTGATGGTGGTGCTGTTCTCCTGATGGTGGCGCTGTTCTCCTGTTCTCCTGATGGTGGTGCTGTTCTCCTGTTCTCCTGATGGTGGCGCTCTTCTCCTGATGGTGGTGCTGTTCTCCTGATGGTGGCGCTGTTCTCCTGTTCTCCTGATGGTGGCGCTGTTCTCCTGTTCTCCTGATGGTGGCGCTGTTCTCCTGTTTGTCCTGATGGTGGTGCTGTTCTCCTGTTCTCCTGTTCTCCTGATGGTGGCGCTCTTCTCCTGATGGTGGTGCTGTTCTCCTGATGGTGGCGCTGTTCTCCTGATGGTGGTGCTGTTCTCCTGTTCTCCTGATGGTGGCGCTGTTCTCCTGATGGTGGCGCTGTTCTCCTGTTTGACCTGATGGTGGCGCTGTTCTCCTGTTTGACCTGATGGTGGCGCTGTTCTCCTGTTTGACCTGATGGTGGTGCTGTTCTCCTGTTCTCCTGATGGTGGCGCTGTTCTCCTGATGGTGGTGCTGTTCTCCTGTTCTCCTGATGGTGGTGCTGTTCTCCTGTTCTCCTGATGGTGGTGCTGTTCTCCTGTTCTCCTGATGGTGGTGCTGTTCTCCTGTTCTCCTGATGGTGGCGCTCTTCTCCTGATGGTGGTGCTGTTCTCCTGATGGTGGCGCTGTTCTCCTGTTTGTCCTGATGGTGGTGCTGTTCTCCTGTTCTCCTGATGGTGGCGCTGTTCTCCTGTTCTCCTGATGGTGGCGCTGTTCTCCTGTTCTCCTGATGGTGGCGCTGTTCTCCTGTTCTCCTGATGGTGGCGCTGTTCTCCTGTTCTCCTGATGGTGGCGCTGTTCTCCTGTTCTCCTGATGGTGGTGCTGTTCTCCTGTTCTCCTGATGGTGGTGCTGTTCTCCTGTTCTCCTGATGGTGGTGCTGTTCTCCTGTTCTCCTGTTCTCCTGATGGTGGCGCTCTTCTCCTGATGGTGGCGCTGTTCTCCTGTTCTCCTGATGGTGGTGCTGTTCTCCTGTTCTCCTGATGGTGGTGCTGTTCTCCTGTTCTCCTGATGGTGGCGCTGTTCTCCTGATGGTGGCGCTGTTCTCCTGTTTGTCCTGATGGTGGTGCTGTTCTCCTGTTCTCCTGTTCTCCTGATGGTGGTGCTGTTCTCCTGTTCTCCTGTTCTCCTGATGGTGGCGCTCTTCTCCTGATGGTGGCGCTGTTCTCCTGTTCTCCTGATGGTGGCGCTGTTCTCCTGATGGTGGTGCTGTTCTCCTGTTTGTCCTGATGGTGGCGCTGTTCTCCTGTTCTCCTGATGGTGGCGCTGTTCTCCTGTTCTCCTGATGGTGGCGCTGTTCTCCTGATGGTGGTGCTGTTCTCCTGTTCTCCTGATGGTGGTGCTGTTCTCCTGTTCTCCTGATGGTGGCGCTGTTCTCCTGTTCTCCTGATGGTGGCGCTGTTCTCCTGTTCTCCTGATGGTGGTGCTGTTCTCCTGTTTGTCCTGATGGTGGCGCTGTTCTCCTGTCTGACCTGATGGTGGTGCTGTTCTCCTGTTCTCCTGATGGTGGCGCTGTTCTCCTGTTCTCCTGATGGTGGCGCTGTTCTCCTGTTCTCCTGATGGTGGCGCTGTTCTCCTGTTCTCCTGATGGTGGCGCTGTTCTCCTGTTCTCCTGATGGTGGCGCTGTTCTCCTGATGGTGGCGCTGTTCTCCTGTTCTCCTGATGGTGGTGCTGTTCTCCTGTTCTCCTGATGGTGGTGCTGTTCTCCTGTTCTCCTGATGGTGGTGCTGTTCTCCTGTTCTCCTGATGGTGGTGCTGTTCTCCTGTTCTCCTGATGGTGGCGCTGTTCTCCTGATGGTGGCGCTGTTCTCCTGTTTGTCCTGATGGTGGTGCTGTTCTCCTGTTCTCCTGTTCTCCTGATGGTGGTGCTGTTCTCCTGTTCTCCTGTTCTCCTGATGGTGGCGCTGTTCTCCTGATGGTGGCGCTGTTCTCCTGTTCTCCTGATGGTGGTGCTGTTCTCCTGTTCTCCTGATGGTGGCGCTCTTCTCCTGATGGTGGCGCTGTTCTCCTGTTCTCCTGATGGTGGTGCTGTTCTCCTGTTCTCCTGATGGTGGCGCTCTTCTCCTGATGGTGGTGCTGTTCTCCTGTTCTCCTGATGGTGGCGCTCTTCTCAGTCCTGTTTCTAGGTGTGGCCCACAGCCTGGCTCTTCCTCTGGAGCTGAAGTTGAGCGCTGGACTCGTCTTCTCAGGTGAGACCTGTCACCATACTATTCGTCCCGGAAATACGATTCGTCCGGAAGTGCCATTGCAAGCATGCGCAGTACGAAATATAGTATAAAATATTTTTTTACGGTGGTGTTCTTTTTATATTCTGTAAAGTTCCAATCTTTGTATTTATTCTATACAAGGAAATACCGTTTTTATATTTATTTATCACTTTTGAAGCGTTAAACCGCAGGCGTTCGCTACGCAGTCGTGTAGTGACGCATTCAAGGAAATGGAAAGATATACGAATATAAAAAAATATTTTGATTGTTCAGATTTGTTTAGATATTTTAAGGAAAAATATTAGAAACATTTATTAAGATAAGGACCACGTTTTTCTGCTCCATTTATATGGAATAAGATTTATATAACGACCTGTAATGAAGAGCTGCAGCTCTGAGCATCGATGACGTCAAAGTCAGAGGGAGATTTACATTTTAAATCGCCTCTGATTTTGTTTCGCACCGGCAAAATGGATCAGTACGTTGTGTATCAAGAACTTTTTGCTTTTTTAAGTGGAAAAGAATGTTCAAATTATTCAACAAGAAAAAAAGGTTCATCGGATGGCACCTCAATATGTAATTAAAGGTAAAACAATTGCATTTTAAATAATTTATCTTCATAAATCTATTCTACTACTCTGATATTCACTATTTTTTTCATAGAACATTGTTGCAACTCAAATACATGTTTTATTTGTCTTAGGGTTATGTAATTCTTGCTTTGTCTGAATCATTAAACCCCTTCCCTCTGCACATGCATGTTTTGGAGTCTATGTCTAGATAACAATTATTCAATAACAGTAGTTTATTATTTCAAAAAACGTAGTTAAGAATAATCAGTAAACTTATTTTAGTCCTGTTTCATACACTAACAAAACACTTTTCTGTGTAACACTAGTGTACAGCTTATAGATAGGCTGCAGGCTTGTAAAATCTTTAGTTTGTGTATGTTCCCCCTCTTCACAGACAACCACCTCTTCTATGTGTCGGCCCAAACAAAAACTGGAAGAGGCTTGTGGTTATGTCTGAAAAGGAGAAGACCTGTATATTGACAGAGTGCCACAACAACCCAGGGACAGGCAATCACTGTGGAATGCAGGCCACACTCAACCGGGTCACTGCTGGGTATTATTGGTCAACAATTAAAAAGGATGTGATGAGCTTGCGAGTCAGTGCAACGTTTGAACAATAAACCAGATCAATTCTTGGAGAGTTCTTGTTTGTAGTCCATCTAGTATGTTGTTGAATAATGTTGTGGAAACGTTTTGCTTTTCCACTTAAAAAAGCAAAAAGTTCTTGATACACAACGTACTGATCCATTTTGCCAAACAAAATCAGAGGCGATTTAAAATGTAAATCTCCCTCTGACTTTGACGTCATCGATGCTCAGAGCTGCTGCTCTTCATTACAGCTCGTTATATAAATCTTATTCCATATAAATGGAGCAGAAAAACGTGGTCCTTATCTTAATAAATGTTTCTAATATTTTTCCTTAAAATATCTAAACAAATCTGAACAATCAAAATCATTTTTTATATTAGTATATCTTTCCATTTTCCTTGAATGCGTCACTACACGACTGCGTAGCGAACGCCTGCGGTTTAACGCTTCAAAAGTGATAAATAAATATAAAAACGGTATTTCCTTGTATAGAATAAATACAAAGATTGGAACTTTACAGAATATAAAAAGAACACCACCGTAAAAAAATATTTTATACTTTATTTCGTACTGCGCATGCTTGCAATAGCACTTCCGGACGAATCGTATTTCCGGGACGAATAGTATGGTGACAAGACCTTCAACCTTCAAACTCTGAGGCTAACGCTAACTCTGAGGCTAACGCTAACTCTGAGGCTAACGCAAACTCTGAGGCTAACGCTAACTCTGAGGCTAACGCTGAGGCTAACACTATCTCTGAGGCTTATATAAACTCTAAGGCTAACCCTACCTCTGAGGCTAACGCTAACTCTGAGGCTTATACAAACTCTAAGGCTAACCCTACCTCTGAGGCTAACGCTAACTCTGAGGCTTATACAAACTCTGAGGCTAACGCAAACTCTGAGGCTAACGCTAAGGCTAACACTAACTCTGAGGCTAAAGCTAACTCTGAGGCTAACGCTGAGGCTAACACTATCTCTGAGGCTTATACAAACTCTAAGGCTAACGCTAACTCTGAACCTAATGCTAATTATGAGACTAATTCTAACTCTGAGGCTAATGCTAACTCTGAGGCTAACGCTATCTCTAAGGCTTAAACAAATCTGAGGCTAACATTAACTTTGAAGCTAATGCTAATTATGAGGCTAAAGCTCCAATTGTAAATTAGTGCTAACTCATGGCTAAACTGGGCTAATGGAATGTGGTGTTTTGTTTACAAACACTGGAAGGGTCTATATTATTACAAACAACTATTTTCTATGTTCACTTTATTCCTGACGTCGTGGGCGCCGCCATCTTGTTTCGTTGTAGTTCACAGGAGGCGGAGCTCGACAGGAAATACGTTCTTCTCGACTAAAAAGCCGTTTTCAGGAGTCGGTGCATGTGACGTGTTTCTGCTCGAGTTCATTAAACATTTGACACAAATCAATCGACTTTATGTAACGTTTTAGTGACAGACTTTTCCCTCGTTGGCCGTTAGCGTCAAACCGGACGTCCCTTTAAGAGGGCGGAGCATAGACATAAAAAGAGGTAAAAGTGGGCGGGGCACAATAAGGGGAATACAGTATTTCCGCCTCTAGACCTGGTTCAGTCCTGGTTCAGACCCGGTTCAGTCCTAGTTCAGACCCTGGTTCAGTCCTGGTTCAGTCCTAGTTCAGTCCTAGTTCAGACCTGGTTCAGTCCTAGTTCAGACCTGGTTGAGACCCTGGTTCAGTCCTGGTTCAGTCCTTGTGGGGAAGTAGGCCAAAGTGATCAGAAGTAGGAGGCAGACTCATTTATTCCCGTAGAAAAAAAGTGCAAAAAATTATACATATTTACAAAAAATAACTGTGTTTAACTAAACCAAAAGCAACAGAACTTAAACAAACTGATGAAACAAAAACCCCACAGGCACCAGCTACATGATGGTTTGCTCTCCTGAAATGGGGCCAGCACAACCCTTTTTATACCCTAGGCCCCTCCCCTAGGACAGTACACCTTGACTGCAGGTAACTCCATGGACCAATGTCCCCAAAACATTCAGACGTTTAACTGAAACTACAAACACAAAACACATTTAAACACCTTAAAGGGCCTATGACAGGTTGAAATACACATTTAACTAAAATGCACTTAAGATAAATATATTCAAATTTCTACTAAAATCTTTACAAATTTAACCCTAGTTTAGCTATATTTTAGGTTTGAAATGTTACTTCCTGGTTGTAAAGTATGACATCACACTAGGAAATTACCATAGCAACCACACTGTACACTGGGCCAAAACTCATCTAATGTCACAGGTTTTATTCATTTGACAAAGAAAAACACATGTGACACCTTTATTTTGTTGAATTAATGTTTAAAAGGTCAAAAAAGTAGTTTATTTTGTGTAACTTATGCATCTCCTTTGTCTCACAGTGTGATGTCATCAGTTTGTTTACTTCCTGTAATTGTCGACAGATTTTTCAACTTTTCTCCACAAACAACGACCTGATCGGTGTAAAACTATAATTTGTTTTACACCAAAGTATTAATACACCGAATGAAGTGAAAATTAGAAAATCATAAAAACCCGTCATACGCCCTTTAAACTAAAACCAGTCCCCCCCCCCCACATGGTCCGGCCCATGACCCTCCAGAGGTTATAAAAATGGCCGCCATGAGGCTCCTCCTCTTTGACCAGACCATGTGGAGGACCAGGTGAGTTTGATAATTGAACTGAAATACAAATAAAACAAATAAACACATTGAGAAGAAACGTATGTGTCGTGTGATAATGAACTAAAAAGACTAAACTGAACAAACCTGGGATAGTTATGTTTAGCAGTTTTCGTTGTATGTGGGAAATAGAAAATGAAGACAAATTAGAGGTGATTAAAGGGACAAAGACCCACTTTGTCACAGTCCTGGTTCAGACCTGGTTCAGACCCGGTTCAGTCCTGGTCTGACTCTCTCTCTTGCAGGTGTGTGTGCTGTGGGCGGGGCTTGCTCGTCCTTCGTCAGGTGTTCTCTGCTGCTCATGTTTCCCATGATGCTCGGCTCCAGAGGCAGAGCCTACATCCTCCTGCTCCTGATGACACTGCTCTACTCAGGTAACGCACCTGTCGCACCTGTCGCACCTGTCACATGTTACGGACAGACACACCTGTAGGACACGTGTGACGCCTGTAGGACACGTGTGACACCTGTAGGACACGTGTGACGCCTGTAGGACACGTGTGACACCTGTAGGACACGTGTGACACCTGTAGGACATGTTTGTGAGGACAGAGACACCTGTAGGACACGTGTGACACCTGTAGGACACGTGTGAGAGGACAGAGACACCTGTAGGACACGTGTGACACCTGTAGGACATGTTTGTGAGGACAGAGACACCTGTAGGACACGTGTGACGCCTGTAGGACACGTGTGTGAGGACAGAGACACCAGTAGGACACGTGTGAGAGGACAGAGACACCAGTAGGACACGTGTGACACCTGTAGGACATGTGTAGGACACGTGTAGGACACGTGTGACACCTGTAGGACATCTGTAGGACACGTGTGACACCTGTAGGACACGTGTGACACCTGTAGGACATCTGTAGGACACGTGTGACACCTGTAGGACACCTGTGACAGCTGTAGGACACCTGTAGGACACGTGTGACACCTGTAGGACACGTGTGTGAGGACAGAGACACCTGTAGGACACGTGTGACACCTGTAGGACACATGTGTGAGGACAGAGACACCTGTAGGACACGTGTGACACCTGTAGGACACGTGTGACACCTGTAGGACACCTGTAGGACACGTGTGACACCTGTAGGACATGTGTGAGAGGACAGAGACACCTGTAGGACATGTGTGACACCTGTAGGACACATGTGTGAGGACAGAGACACCAGTAGGACATGTGTGACACCTGTAGGACACGTGTGTGAGGACAGAGACACCTGTAGGACACGTGTGACGCCTGTAGGACACGTGTGTGAGGACAGAGACACCAGTAGGACACGTGTGAGAGGACAGAGACACCAGTAGGACACGTGTGACACCTGTAGGATATGTGTAGGACACGTGTAGGACACGTGTGACACCTGTAGGACATCTGTAGGACACGTGTGACACCTGTAGGACACGTGTGACACCTGTAGGACATCTGTAGGACACGTGTGACACCTGTAGGACATCTGTAGGACACGTGTGACACCTGTAGGACACCTGTGACAGCTGTAGGACACCTGTAGGACACGTGTGACACCTGTAGGACACGTGTGTGAGGACAGAGACACCTGTAGGACACGTGTGACACCTGTAGGACACATGTGTGAGGACAGAGACACCTGTAGGACACATGTGTGAGGACAGAGACACCTGTAGGACACGTGTGACACCTGTAGGACACGTGTGACACCTGTAGGACACGTGTGACACCTGTAGGACATGTGTGAGAGGACAGAGACACCTGTAGGACACGTGTGACACCTGTATGACACGTGTGACACCTGTAGGACACGTGTGTGAGGACAGAGACACCAGTAGGACATGTGTGACACCTGTAGGACACGTGTGTGAGGACAGAGACACCTGTAGGACACGTGTGACACCTGTAGGACACGTGTGTGAGGACAGAGACACCAGTAGGACATGTGTGACACCTGTAGGACACCTGTGTGACACCTGTCGGACACGTGTGACACCTGTAGGACACGTGTGTGAGGACAGAGACACCTGTAGGACATGTGTGTGAGGACAGAGACACCTGTAGGACACGTGTGACACCTGTAGGACATGTGTGTGAGGACAGAGACACCTGTAGGACACGTGTGAGGATAGAGACACCTGTAGGACACGTGTGACACCTGTAGGACACGTGTGTGAGGATAGACACACCTGTAGGACACGTGTGACACCTGTAGGACACGTGTGTGAGGACAGAGACACCTGTAGGACACGTGTGACACCTGTAGGACACGTGTGACACCTGTAGGACACGTGCGAGGACAGAGACACCCGTAGGACACGTGTGACGCCTGTAGGACACGTGTGAGAGGACAGAGACACCTGTAGGACACGTGTGAGAGGACAGAGACACCTGTAGGACACGTGTGAGAGGACAGAGACACCTGTAGGACACGTGTGTGAGGACAGAGACACCTGTAGGACACGTGTGACGCCTGTAGGACACCTGTAGGACACCTGTAGGACACGTGTGACGCCTGTAGGACACCTGTAGGACACCTGTAGGACACGTGTGACGCCTGTAGGACACCTGTAGGACACCTGTAGGACACCTGTAGGACACCTGTAGGACACGTGTGACGCCTGTAGGACACCTGTAGGACACCTGTAGGACACGTTTGTGACACCTGTAGGACACCTGTAGGACACGTGTGTGACACCTGTAGGACACCTGTAGGACACGTGTGACACCTGTAGGACACCTGTAGGACACGTGTAACACCTGTAGGACACGTGTGACACCTGTAGGACACCTGTAGGACACGTGTGACACCTGTAGGACACGTGTGTGAGGACAGAGACACCTGTAGGACACGTATGACGCCTGTAGGACACGTGTGAGAGGACAGAGAGACCTGTAGGACACGTGTGAGAGGACAGAGACACCTGTAGGACATGTGTGACGCCTGTAGGACACCTGTAGGACACCTGTAGGACACCTGTAGGACACCTGTAGGACACGTGTGACGCCTGTAGGACACCTGTAGGACACGTGTGACACCTGTAGGACACGTGTAACACCTGTAGGACACGTGTGACACCTGTAGGACACGTGTGACACCTGTAGGACACGTGTGTGAGGACAGAGACACCTGTAGGACACGTGTGACGCCTGTAGGACACGTGTGAGAGGACAGAGACACCTGTAGGACACGTGTGAGAGGACAGAGACACCTGTAGGACACGTGTGACGCCTGTAGGACACCTGTAGGACACCTGTAGGACACGTGTGACACCTGTAGGACACCTGTAGGACACGTGTGACACCTGTAGGACACCTGTAGGACACGTGTGACACCTGTAGGACACGTGTGACACCTGTAGGACACCTGTAGGACACGTGTGACACCTGTAGGACACGTGTGAGAGGACAGAGACACCTGTAGGACACGTGTGAGAGGACAGAGACACCTGTAGGACACGTGTGACGCCTGTAGGACACCTGTAGGACACCTGTAGGACACCTGTAGGACACGTGTGACACCTGTAGGACACCTGTAGGATACGTGTGACACCTGTAGGACACCTGTAGGACACGTGTGACACCTGTAGGACACGTGTGTGAGGATAGCGACACCTGTAGGACACCTGTAGGACACGTGTGACACCTGTAGGACACGTGTGACACCTGTAGGACACCTGTAGGACACGTGTGTGAGGATATACACACCTGTAGGACACGTGTGATACCTGTAGGACACCTGTAGGACACGTGTGACACCTGTAGGACACCTGTAGGACACGTGTGCATGTGTGTCCCTCAGGTCCGGTGCAGAACCTCCAGCAGAACGTCCAGGCCTGTGCCCTGAGTGTCTCCTGTAACCTGGACCTTCAGCTGAACATCAGTCGAGTTCTGTGGAAACAGGCCGTGGAGCCCGTCTTCAGGGTCGCCCAAGAGCTCACGGTGAGAGCGGGACACGTGAGAGCGGGACACGTGAGAGCGGGACACGTGAGAGCGGGACACGTGAGAGCGGGACACGTGAGAGCGGGACACACGGTGAGAGCGGGACACGTGAGAGCGGGACACGTGAGGGCGGGACACACGAGAGCGGGACACACGGTGAGAGCGGGACACACGGTGAGAGCGGGACACACGGTGAGAGCGGGACACGTGAGAGCGGGACACGTGAGAGCGGGACACACGGTGAGAGCGGGACACACGGTGAGAGCGGGACACACGGTGAGAGCGGGACACACGGTGAGAGCGGACACGCGTGAGAGCGGGACACACCATGAGAGCGGGACACACCATGAGAGCGGGACACGTGAGAGCGGGACACACGGTGAGAGCGGGACACACGGTGAGAGCGGGACACACGGTGAGAGCGGGACACACGGTGAGAGCGGGACACACGGTGAGAGCGGGACACACGTGAGAGCGGGACACGTGAGAGCGGGACACACGGTGAGAGCGGACACACGTGAGAGCGGACACACGGTGAGAGCGGACACACGGTGAGAGCGGGACACACGGTGAAGCGGGGACACGGTGAGAGCGGGACACACGGTGAGAGCGGGACACAAGGTGAGAGCGGGACACGTGAGAGCGGGACACACGGTGAGAGCGGGACACACGGTGAGAGCGGGACACGTTAGAACGGGACACACGTGAGAGCGGGACACGTGAGAGCGGGACACACGGTGAGAGCGGGACACACGGTGAGAGCGGGACACACGGTGAGAGCGGGACACACGGTGAGAGCGGGACACACGTGAGAGCGGGACACGTGAGAGCGGGACACACGTGAGAGCGGGACACACGGTGAGCGGGACACGTGTGAGCGGGACACGTGAGAGCGGGACACGTGAGAGCGGGACACGCGGTGAGAGCGGGACACGCGTGAGAGCGGGACACACGGTGAGGGCGGGACACGTGATGGCGGGACACGCGGTGAGAGCGGGACACGTGAGGACGGGACACACGTGAGAGCGGGACACGCGGTGAGAGCGGGACACACGGTGAGAGCGGGACACGTGAGGGCGGGACACACGTGAGAGCGGGACACACGGTGAGAGCGGGACACACGTGAGAGCGGGACACACGGTGAGAGCGGGACACACGGTGAGAGCGGGACACGTGAGAGCGGACACGGTGAGAGCGGGACACGTGAGAGCGGGACACGTGGTGAGAGCGGACACGTGAGAGCGGGACACGTGAGAGCGGGACACACGGTGAGAGCGGGACACGCGGTGAGAGCGGGACACGCGGTGAGAGCGGGACACGCGGTGAGAGCGGGACACACGTGAGAGCGGGACACACGGTGAGAGCGGGACACACGTGAGAGCGGGACACACGTGAGAGCGGGACACACGTGAGAGCGGGACACACGTGAGAGCGGGACACGTGAGAGCGGGACACGCGGTGAGAGCGGGACACACGGTGAGAGCCACGAGAGCGGACACGTGAGAGCGGGACACACGTGAGAGCGGACACACGGTGAGAGCGGACACACGGTGAGAGCGGGACACACGTGAGAGCGGACACGTGAGAGCGGGACACACGTGAGAGCCGGGACACACGGTGAGAGCGGGACACACGAGAGAGCGGGACACGTGAGAGCGGGACACACGGTGAGAGCGGGACACGTGAGAGCGGGACACACGTGAGAGCGGGACACACGTGAGAGGAGAGCGGGACACGCGGTGAGAGCGGGACACACGTGAGAGCGGGACACACGTGAGAGCGGGACACGCGGTGAGAGCGGGACACGTGAGAGCGGGACACACGTGAGAGCGGGACACGCGGTGAGAGCGGGACACGCGGTGAGAGCGGGACACGCGGTGAGAGCGGGACACGTGGTGAGAGCGGGACACGTGGTGAGAGCGGGACACACGTGAGAGCGGGAGGTGAGAGCGGGACACACGTGAGAGCGGGACACACGTGAGAGCGGGACACGCGGTGAGAGCGGGACACACGTGAGAGCGGGACACACGGTGAGAGCGGGACACACGGTGAGAGCGGGACACGTGAGAGCGGGACACACGGTGAGAGCGGGACACACGGTGAGAGCGGGACACACGGTGAGAGCGGGACACACGGTGAGAGCGGGACACACGGTGAGAGCGGGACACACGGTGAGAGCGGGACACACGTGGTGAGAGCGGGACACGTGGTGAGAGCGGGACACACGTGAGAGCGGGACACACGTGAGAGCGGGACACGTGAGAGCGGGACACGTGAGAGCGGGACACGTGAGAGCGGGACATGTGACACTTTTATACTCCTGACTCACTCTGGAGGGAGGGCATCTGTGGTAAATATTCATCATAGTTTTACTGTGAAGCTGTAGGTTGTGAAGTAAAGTAACAAAAAAAGACAGGAAGTGGAGCTGATCCCTCTGTGATGTCATCAAAAGGCGACCATTGAAAACAGAGACAAATTAAAGTCTTACCAGGGATTATTCATGTCAGCTCACATGGAGGCGGGCCTTGTTTACAGTCTGGTTGCTATGGTAACAATTGTAGAATCACCTCTAACGATGTCATGTTTGTGTCATGTTCAACAGGAAGTGACATCATAAACTTTAAACTGTCAAACTAGCCTAACCCCGGTCTCTCTCCGGTCTGGTTACAGTCCCGGCCTAACCCCGGTCTCTCTCCGGTCTGGTGACAGTCCAGGTCTAACCCCGGTCTCTCTCCGGTCTGGTTACAGTCCCGGTCTAACCCCGGTCTGGTGACAGTCCCGGTCTAACCCCGGTCTGGTGACAGTCCCGGTCTAACCCCGGTCTGGTGACAGTCCCGGTCTAACCCCGGTCTGGTTACAGTCCCGGTCTAACCCCGGTCTCTCTCCGGTCTGGTTACAGTCCCGGTCTAACCCCGGTCTCTCTCCGGTCTGGTTACAGTCCCGGCCTAACCCCGGTCTCTCTCCGGTCTGGTTACAGTCCCGGCCTAACCCCGGTCTCTCTCCGGTCTGGTTACAGTCCCGGTCTAACTCCGGTCTGGTTACAGTCCCGGTCTAACCCCGGTCTCTCTCCGGTCTGGTTACAGTCCCGGCCTAACCCCGGTCTCTCTCCGGTCTGGTTACAGTCCCGGCCTAACCCCGGTCTCTCTCCGGTCTGGTTACAGTCCCGGCCTAACCCCGGTCTCTCTCCGGTCTGGTTACAGTCCCGGTCTAACCCCGGTCTCTCTCCGGTCTGGTTACAGTCCCGGTCTAACCCCGGTCTCTCTCCGGTCTGGTTACAGTCCCGGTCTAACCCCGGTCTCTCTGGGTCCAGGGCAGTTCCTCAGACTTGGGGGCGGAGTCTCTGAACGTGAGCGACAGTTTCCAGACGTTCAAACAGGAAGTGATGCGTCAGTACGGAGCTGAGCCGTTAGCCGTCGATGCTAACCATGCTAATGAGGCTAACGACACGCAGCAGCAGCTCACTACAAGGACCATGATGCAGTGCGAGGGTGAGGCCTGCGCTCCTCTGATTGGCTGTGTGCTGCTCTCCTCTGATTGGCCGTGTGCTGCTCTCCTCTGATTGGCTGTGTGCTGCTCTCCTCTGATTGGCTGTGTGCTGCTCTCCTCTGATTGGCCGTGTGCTGCTCTCCTCTGATTGGCCGTGTGCTGCTCTCCTCTGATTGGCCGTGTGCTGCTCTCCTCTGATTGGCCGTGCTGCTCTCCTCTGATTGGCCGTGTGCTGCTCTCCTCTGATTGGCCGTGTGCTGCTCTCCTCTGATTGGCCGTGTGCTGCCCCCCTCTGATTGGCCGTGTGCTGCTCTCCTCTGATTGGCCGTGTGCTGCTCTCCTCTGATTGGCCGTGTGCTGCTCTCCTCTGATTGGCAGGTGTGGTCCAGGGGGCGGTGCTTCGCTGCTCTGATTGGTTCTCTCTGAAGTGGACCCAGTGCATGACCAAGGTCATGGTCCCGGTCCTGAACGAGATCCTGTGCGCCCCCATGAAGTTCAGCTTCCTCTGCGACGCCCTCCAAGGTCAGAACCAGAACCAGACTCAGAACCAGAACCAGACTCAGAACCAGACTCAGAACCAGAACCAGACTCAGAACCAGAACCAGACTCAGAACCAGAACCAGACTCAGAACCAGAATCAGAATTCACTTTATTCCTGATGTTGTGGTGGGCGTCGCCGTCCTGTTTCCGTGTTATAAGTGACAGGTGTTATAAGTGACAGGTGTTATAAGTGACAGGTGTTATAACCATAGACATAAAAACAGTGGACAGACGGTTGTGGCTCCGCCCCTTTCATGATAATGCGGCTCAGTCATGGAGAATTCAAAATGGCCGCGGGTTAGCCCCCACCACTCCCCCCTCGGTGGGGAGGCGGGGGGAGGGCGACTTTGGGGCGGCCTTTTGCTGACGTACTGCCGTCGTTGTCTCTATGGTTACCGCCCACTCGTAGGTGTTTGGCTCCGCCCTGACATTTCCGGCGCGTAAAGCCCGCCTTCTTCATTAGATATGCACGAACTTTAACAAATCACAGGCTAAACCAGCCGTAGCTAACGCCACAGAGCCGTAGCTAACGCCACAGAGCCGTAAGCTAACGACACGGAGCCGTAAGCTAACGACACGGAGCCCTAAGCTAACGACACGGAGCCGTAAGCTAACGTCACGGAGCCGTAAGCTAACGTCACGGAGCCGTAAGCTAACGTCACGGAGCCGTAAGCTAACGTCACAGAGCCGTAAGCTAACGTCACAGAGCCGTAAGCTAACGTCACAGAGCCGTAAGCTAACGTCACAGAGCCCTAAGCTAACGTCACAGAGCCCTAAGCTAACGTTCAGAAAGAACGTCACGGGAAGAAGAAGCATGCGCCAATGAGCTCAGGCCACAGGGATAAACAGGACGGCCATCTTGGATTCATCTTCCAGGTTTCATTATAGTTCTATGGACCAAAGCCGTATTCTGAGCCTCAGGCTCTAAAGTAGGTTTTCAAACGTCTAACTCCCCATTGACTTGTATTGAATAATTCTACTTCCACAGCGGCCCCTAGTGGTCAGCAGCAGATTGCAAACATGGCAGCTACAGTGGGCGGCTCAATTTGAGCGCGGTAGCCTCGCCCACTGATCCAGATGGACCTCCTGCCCGAGGGGCAGGGCTTAAACAGTCCATGTCCTGGAGACAATGCATTGTGGGAAATTTTGAGTGCACTACTTTTTCACCTGCTGGACATTTGGACAGCGCCCCCTACAGGAGCAGTGTGGACACGAGGACACGCCCCTGAGTGTCTGAGCGCAAATGTGAGCGAGAGGGCCGACCGTTACCATAGCAACCAGACTGTAAACAAGGGCCGACCGTTACCATAGCAACCAGACTGTAGACAAGGGCCGACCGTTACCATAGCAACCAGACTGTAAACGAGGGCCGACCGTTACCATAGCAACCAGACTGTAGACAAGGGCCACACACGACACAGTTAGAAATAATCCCTGATAAGACTTTATTTTGTTGATGTTTAATCTGTCTGTCTTTAATCTGTGTTTTCATCGTCGCCTTTTGATGACATCACAGAGGGATCAGATCAGTTTAAACTGTTTGTTCACGACGTGCAGCTTCAGGGATGTAAAAGTGGGATGAGTGTTTAGCACAGATGCCCTCCCTCCAGAGTCAGACTCAGACAAACACGACCTTCTTTAATCTGAACAATCGTGAGTCGTGTTTGAACAGTTTATGGACTGATCCTTAAACACAAAGACAATGGAATTATTAAATCAAAACCACTTCTGATTGTCATGAATCGTTCTCCTCCCGCTCCCGCTCCCGCTCCCGCTCCCGGTCCTGCTCCTGCTCCTGCTCCTGCTCCTGGTCCCGGTCCTGGTCCTGGTCCTGGTCTGGTCCTGGTCTCTCTCCTGGTCCTGGTCCTGATCCTGGTCCTGGTCCCGGTCCTGGTCCTGGTCCCGCTCCTGGTCCTGCCCCTGCTCCTGCTCCTGGTCCCGGTCCTGGTCCCGGTCCTGGTCCCGGTCCTGGTCCCGGTCCCGGTCCCGGTCCTGGTCCTGGTCCTGGTCCTGGTCCTGGTCCTGGTCCTGGTCCCGGTCTGGTCCTGGTCTCTCTCCTGGTCCTGGTCCTGCTCCTGGTCCTGGTCCTGCTCCCGGTCCTGCTCCTGGTCCTGGTCCCGCTCCTGGTCCTGGTCCTGGTCCTGCTCCCGGTCCCGGTCCCGGTCCCGGTCTGGTCCTGGTCCCTCAGTGATGACGCCGTGGTGCAGACAGCGCCTCCCGCTGGAGGGAAACACAGGGCGACTCTGGGACCAGCTGGACCGGTCCATGAGTGGGTTCCAGCAGCAGTTCAGCGCCCGCCTGGACCTGGAGGTGAGTCTGGACCCCTCGGACTCACAGCGGGCCTGGACCTCACAGCCTCAGGGTCTGAGGTCTAAACCTGGTCTGTGGTCTAAACCCAGCCTGAGGTCTAAACCCAGCCTGAGGTCTAAACCCGGTCTGTGGTCTAAACCCGGCCTGAGGTCTAAACCCGGCCTGTGGTCTAAACCCGGTCTGAGGTCTAAACCCGGCCTGAGGTCTAAACCCGGCCTGAGGTCTAAACCCGGCCTGAGGTCTAAACCCGGCCTGAGGTCTAAACCCGGCCTGAGGTCTAAACCCAGCCTGAGGTCTAAACCCGGCCTGAGGTCTAAACCCAGCCTGAGGTCTAAACCCGGCCTGAGGTCTAAACCCGGCCTGAGGTCTAAACCCGGCCTGAGGTCTGTGGTCTAAACCCGGCCTGAGGTCTAAACCCGGCCTGAGGTCTAAACCCGGCCTGAGGTCTAAACCCAGCCTGAGGTCTAAACCCGGCCTGAGGTCTAAACCCAGCCTGAGGTCTAAACCCGGTCTGTGGTCTAAACCCGGCCTGAGGTCTAAACCCGGCCTGTGGTCTAAACCCGGTCTGAGGTCTAAACCCGGCCTGAGGTCTAAACCCGGCCTGAGGTCTAAACCCGGCCTGAGGTCTAAACCCGGCCTGAGGTCTAAACCCGGCCTGAGGTCTAAACCCAGCCTGAGGTCTAAACCCGGCCTGAGGTCTAAACCCAGCCTGAGGTCTAAACCCGGCCTGAGGTCTAAACCCGGCCTGAGGTCTAAACCCGGCCTGAGGTCTGAGGTCTAAACCCGGCCTGAGGTCTAAACCCGGCCTGAGGTCTGTGGTCTAAACCCGGCCTGAGGTCTAAACCCGGCCTGAGGTCTAAACCCGGCCTGAGGTCTAAACCCGGTCTGTAGTCTAAACCCGGTCTGTGGTCTAAACCCAGCCTGAGGTCTAAACCCGGCCTGAGGTCTGTGGTCTAAACCCGGTCTGTGGTCTAAACCCGGCCTGAGGTCTAAACCCGGTCTGTGGTCTAAACCCGGCCTGAGGTCTAAACCCGGCCTGAGGTCTAAACCCGGTCTGAGGTCTAAACCCGGCCTGAGGTCTAAACCCGGCCTGAGGTCTAAACCCGGCCTGAGGTCTAAACCCGGCCTGAGGTCTAAACCCGGCCTGAGGTCTAAACCCGGTCTGTGGTCTAAACCCGGTCTGTGGTGTCTGAGGTCTAAACCCGGTCTGAGGTCTAAACCCGGCCTGAGGTCTAAACCCGGTCTGTGGTTGGTCCTCAGGAGGAGCAGCACCAGGAGGTTCTGGATGGACCGGATTTGGACCAGGTCTTCACTGACGCGGTCCAGGACTCGCTCCTCGGACTCAGATCCAGGTCTGAGGTCCTGATGGAGGTTCTACAGACCGTCAGGTCCCTCACCTTCATCACCATCATCCTCCAGTAAGTCCGGCTTTAGTCCTGGTTTCAGGTCTAACCCCGGTCCCTCTCAGGTCTAACCCCGGTCTCTCTGTGGTCTAACCCCGGTCTCTCTCTGGTCTAACCCCGGTCTCTCTCTGGTCTAACCCCGGTCTCTCTCTGGTCTAACCCCGGTCTCTCTCTGGTCTAACCCCGGTCCCTCTCAGGTCTAACCCCGGTCTCTCTCTGGTCTAACCCCGGTCCCTCTCTGGTCTAACCCCGGTCTCTCTCAGGTCTAACCCCGGTCTCTCTCTGGTCTAACCCCGGTCTCTCTCTGGTCTAACCCCGGTCTCTCTCTGGTCTCTCTCTGGTCTAACCCCGGTCTCTCTCTGGTCTAACCCCGGTCTCTCTCTGGTCTAACCCCGGTCTCTCTCTGGTCTAACCCCGGTCTCTCTCTGGTCTAACCCCGGTCTCTCTCTGGTCTAACCCCGGTCTCTCTTGGGTCTAACCCTGGTCTCTCTCGGGTCTCTCTTGGGTCTAACCCTGGTCTCTCTCTGGTCTAATCCCGGTCCCTCTTGGGTCTAATCCCGGTCTCTCTCTGGTCTCTCTCAGGTCTAACCCTGGTCTCTCTCTGGTCTAACCCTGGTCTCTCTCTGGTCTAACCCTGGTCTCTCTCTGGTCTCTCTCTGGTCTAACCCCGGTCTCTCTCTGGTCTAACCCCGGTCTCTCTCTGGTCTAACCCCGGTCTCTCTCTGGTCTAACCCCGGTCTCTCTCTGGTCTAACCCCGGTCTCTCTCTGGTCTCTCTCTGGTCTAACCCTGGTCTCTCTCTGGTCTAATCCCGGTCTCTCTCTGGTCTAACCCTGGTCTCTCTCTGGTCTAACCCTGGTCTCTCTCTGGTCTAATCCCGGTCCCTCTCGGGTCTAATCCCGGTCTCTCTCTGGTCTAACCCTGGTCTCTCTCTGGTCTAACCCCGGTCTCTCTCTGGTCTAACCCTGGTCTCTCTCTGGTCTAACCCCGGTCTCTCTCTGGTCTCTCTCTGGTCTAACCCTGGTCTCTCTCTGGTCTCTCTCAGGTCTAACCCTGGTCTCTCTCTGGTCTAACCCTGGTCTCTCTCTGGTCTAACCCCGGTCTCTCTCTGGTCTAACCCCGGTCTCTCTCTGGTCTAACCCCGGTCTCTCTCTGGTCTCTCTCTGGTCTAACCCCGGTCTCTCTCTGGTCTCTCTCAGGTCTAACCCTGGTCTCTCTCTGGTCTAACCCCGGTCTCTCTCTGGTCTAACCCCGGTCTCTCTCTGGTCTAACCCCGGTCTCTCTCTGGTCTAACCCCGGTCTCTCTCAGGTCTAACCCCGGTCTCTCTCTGGTCTAACCCCGGTCTCTCTCTGGTCTAACCCCGGTCTCTCTCTGGTCTAACCCTGGTCTCTCTCTGGTCTAACCCCGGTCTCTCTCTGGTCTAATCCCGGTCTCTCTCAGGTCTAACCCCGGTCTCTCTCTGGTCTAACCCCGGTCCCTCTTGGGTCTAATCCCGGTCTCTCTCCCTCAGGGCCGGGGGATACTTGTGGTGTTACAGGACAGACCTTCGCTTCGATAACGTTTACATCACGTCGTATTTCAGACGCATCGACTCGCGCAGGAGGACTCAGGTCAGAACCCGAACACACAAACAGACTCTGAAGATGTTCTGGACCTCGTGGGGCACCGGGTTTGGCTCCGACTTCAGAGTTCAGCCTGAAACTCTTCAGTTGTGTTTGATTCTCCAGGGAAAGCGCCGCGTTCTTCCTCTGTCCAAACCGGACCAGAGCAGGTTCATCCAGCCCTGCAGTCTGAGGATCCACCCCCAGGAGGCGCCACCTCTGGTACTGGCCACCTCCTCCTTGGTCCTGGTCCAGTCCTGGTCCAGTCCTGGTCCAGTCCTGGTCCAGTTCTGGTTCAGTCCTGGTCCAGTCCTGGTTCAGTCCTGGTCCAGTTCTGGTTCAGTCCTGGTCCAGTCCTGGTTCAGTCCTGGTTTAGACCTGGTTTAGACCTGGTTTAGTCCTGGTCCAGTCCTGGTTCAGTCCTGGTTCAGTCCTGGTCCAGTCCTGGTCCAGTCCTGGTTCAGTCCTGGTCCAGTCCTGGTCCAGTCCTGGTCCAGTCCTGGTTCAGTCCTGGTTCAGTCCTGGTCTCTGGTCTGGTTCAGTCCTGGTCTCTGGTCTGGTCCAGTCCTGGTTCAGTCCTGGTCTCTGGTCTGGTCCAGTCCTGGTCCAGTCCTGGTTCAGTCCTGGTTCAGTCCTGGTCCAGTCCTGGTCCAGTCCTGGTTTAGTCCTGGTCCAGTCCTGGTCCAGTCCTGGTTCAGTCCCGGTCCAGTCCTGGTCCAGTCCTGGTCTCTGCCGCAGGTCTCTGGTCTGGTTCAGTCGGTCTTGGTCGGACTCCTGGTTCTGGTTCTGGTCGGTCTGGACCTGGTTCTGTTCCACGTTCTGGAGATCGTGAGCCGCAGCAGCGTCGCTCAGTTCAACGTCACAGGTGGAAGTACAAGTACTACAAGTACTACAAATACTACTACAGATACTACAGATACTACAAATACATCGATGTAATCCCTCATTGGTCCAGGTGTGGTCCATCGTAGAAAGGGTTTCAGGGTCGTCATCCGGACGCCGTTTGAAGATCGAGACGTTTCGACTTTTATCCAAAAGTCATTGTCAATCTGAGAGCTGGTCTGGGAGCTCATTCTTATATGCTGCTCTAAGTAGTGAGAGTCCTGTCCACAGGGAGGAGTCACTGAACGCCTGTCTTTGTTTGGAAAATTGTTTGTTTGTCCCAGTGGGCGGGGCTACCTCGCTCAAATTGAGCCGCCGACTGTAGGCTGCCATGTTTGCAATCTGCTGCTGACCACTAGGGGCTGCTGCGGAAGTAGAATTATTCAATACAAGTCAATGGGGAGTTAGACGTTTCAAAACCTACTTTAGAGCCTGAGGCTCAGAATACGGCTTTGGTCTCAAACGTTAGCTTACGGCTCTGTGACGTTAGCTTACGGCTGGTTTAGCCTGTGATTTTTTAAAGTTCTTGAATATCTAATGAAGAAGGCGGGCTTTACGCGCCGGAAATGTCACGGCGCAGCCAAACACCTACGAGTGGGCGGTAACTATAGAGGCTACGACGGCAGTACGTCAGCAAAAGGCTGCCCCAAAGTCGGCCTCTCCCCGCCTCCCCACCGAGGGGGGAGTGGTGGGGGCTAACCCGCGGCCATTTTGAATTCTCCATGACTGAGCCGCATTATCATGAAAGGGGCGGAGCGACGACAGTCTGTCCACTATTTTTTATGTCTATGGTTTGTCCCTGAGACTTGATTAATTGGTCTGTCTTTGTTTAATAGTTGGCCCTGCCTAGTGTCACCTGTGGCTCAGGTCTATTGTTCTATTGATGGCTGTTTCTCCCTCCTCACTACTGATGACCTCATTAGCATTTGACTGGTCTATTGATCTGGACCAGGGTGTTAGGAGGCTCATAAATCTGAGCTAAATTAAATCTTAAGCCCCCATTCCTGTTTAGAGACAGATTCTCTCTTTTTACAAAAATAGCCTCCTTTACTCCTCTTTCAAACCAGTTCTTCTTCTGCTCAATATCTTCACCTCACTGTCCTCAAACGAGTGGTTTGTGTCTTTTAGGTGCAGATGGACTGCACTTTGTGGTCCTGTGGAGGTAGATCTTCTGTGTTGGTACAGCCTTTGGATCAGGACATTGTAACACAGAGTCCATGAAGTACCCACCAGCTCAGAGGAGGAGGAGGAGGAAGAACACGTCCAACGTGCCTCTCAGGGTGTGTATCCCAACTGGGCCTTTAACAAAGTCAGAAGAGCCAAGAAACAGGACAGAAAGGATAAAGACCCCAGCAGGAGGGGGGTCTCTATCCCTTATGTCTCGGGCCTGTCTGAGAAGTTTCAAAGGATTTTTAGACAACACGACATCCCTGTTTACTTCAAACCTGGCAACACACTTAAAGAGAAACTGGTCCATCCCAAAGACAAGACGAACCACAGAAACAGAGCAATGTAGTTTATTGGACAGAGCAGTGAGGACAGTTGTAAAGAACGTTACACAGTGAGACCAAACAGACACTGCACAAAAGGCTGTACCAACACAGAAGATCTACCTCCACGGGACCACAAAGTGCAGTCCATCTGCACCTAAAAGACACAAACCACTCGTTTGAGGACAGTGAGGGGAGGAGTCTGAGCAGAAGAAGAACTGGTTTGAAAGAGGAGTAAAGGAGGCCATTTTTGTAAAAAGAGAGAATCCTTCTCTAAACAGGAATGGGGGCTTAAGATTTAATTTGGCTCAGATTTATGAGCCTCTTAACACCCTGGTCCAGATCAATGGACCAGTCAAATGCTAATGAGGTCATCAGCAGTGAGGAGGGAGCAACAGCCATCAATAGAACAATAGATCTAAGACAATAATAGACCTGAGCCACAGGTGAAACTGGGCAGGGCCAACTATTAAACTAACAAAGACAGACCAATTAATCAAGTCTCAGGGACAAACAAACAATTTTCCAAACAAAGACAGGTGTTCAGTGACTCCTCCCTGTGGGCAGGACTCTCACGACTTAGAGGAGCATAAGCCTGAGTTCCCAGACCAGCTCTCAGATTGACAATGACTTTTGGATAAAAGTCGAAACGTCTCGATCTTTAAACGGCGTCCGGATGACGACCCTGAAACCCTTTCTACGATACTACAGATACTACAAACTCACTTTCTCTTTGTGTCTCAGGTTTTCACCAGGTGCACCTGAAAGTGGGCGGAGCCTCCATCATGGCCCGCCTACTCAGGAAAACTGTCTCCGCCTTCAACAGCTCCGCCCACTTTGACATCAACAGCAGCAACAGAGGTAAAACCAGGTCTAAACCAGGTCTAAACCAGGTCTAAACCAGGACTAAAGAGGGTCTAAACCAGGGCTAAACCAGGGCTAAACCAGGACTAAACCAGGACTAAATTGTCTCTGTCTCCTACAGTGTGCTCAGTGGCGCCCTCTGTGCTCTCGTCCTCTGTGTATCTGAGCTGTGCCGCTTGTGTCCTGATGGTGGCGCTGAGCAGCATCATCCAGATCTACAGCAGCCGCCTGAGACGAGCCACATGTGCCTTCTACCACCCACAGGTACTAAACCAGGACTAGACCAGGACTAGACCAGGACTAGACCAGGACTAAACCAGGACTAAACCAGGACTGAACCAGGACTGAACCAGGACTAAACCAGGACTGAACCAGGACTGAACCAGGTCTGAACCAGGACTAAACCAGGACTGAACCAGGACTGAACCAGGACTAAACCAGGACTAACCCAGGACTAAACCAGGACTAAACCAGGACTAAACCAGGACTAAACCAGGACTAAACCAGGACTAAACCAGGGCTAAACCAGGACTAAACCAGGACTAAACCAGGACTAAACCAGGACTAAACCAGGACTAAACCAGGGCTAAACCAGGACTAAACCAGGACTAAACCAGGACTAGACCAGGACTAGACCAGGACTAAACCAGGACTAAACCAGGACTAAACCAGGACTAAACCAGGACTAAACCAGGACTAAACCAGGACTAAACCAGGACTAAACCAGGTCTAAACCAGGACTAAACCAGGACTAAACCAGGTCTAAACCAGGTCTAAACCAGGACTAAACCCTGTGTGTTTCAGAGGGAGAAGAAGAGGGTTCTGTTTCTCTATAACTTGCTGCTCCAGAGAAACAGGAAGTGCTCCGGCTCAGACAGGAAGTGCACGCAGGTCTGTGGTCTGTGCCGCTGCTGTCGGACTCAAGACCCGAGGAACCGAGACGAGGAGGTCCACTACCAGCTCGGATAGTCCTGGACCTGCACCAGGACTGAACCAGGACTGAACCAGGACTCGGCTCAAAGCAGGACTAAATAAAATGTCCAAGCTTCTCAGTGAGGAATCTTTCTTTACCCAGATACTATAGACATTAAACAAAGATCTACTGGTCCTGGTCCTGGTCCTGGTCCTGGTCCTGGTCCTGGTCCTGGTCCTGGCCCTGGTCTCTGGTCCTGGTCCTGGTCCTGGTCTCTGGTCCTGGTCCTGGTCTCTGGTCCTGGTCCTGGTCCTGGTCCTGGTCTGGCCCTGGCCCTTGTCCTGGTCCTGGTCCTGGTCCTGGTCCTGGTCTCTGGTCCTGGTCCTGGCCCCGGTCCTGGTCCTGGTCTCTGGCCCCGGTCTGGTCCTGGTTCTGGTCCTGGCCCTGGTCTCTGGTCCTGGTCCTGGCCCTGGTCTCTGGTCCTGGTCTCTGGTCCTGGTCTGGTCCTGGTCCTGGTCCTGGTCTCTGGTCCTGGTCCTGGCCCCGGTCCTGGTCTCTGGCCCCGGTCTGGTCCTGGTCCTGGTCCTGGTCTGGCCCTGGCCCTGGCCCTGGCCCTGGCCCCGGCCCCGGTCCTGGTCCTGGTCCTGGTCCACTTTCGGGGTTGTGTTGTGGCACGTGTCGTTATAATCCGTTTCCATAATAATCCAGTTTAAATCCAGTTTAAATCCAGTATAACTCTGTTTAATCAGTTTAATCCAGTTTGATCCATGAACTCAACACAAAACACCTGAGGAATGTGCTGAGGAAGTGAACCAGGTCTGAACCAGGTCTGAACCAGGTCTGAACCAGGTCCAAACCAGGTCTGAACCAGGTCCAAACCAGGTCTGAACCAGGTCCAAACCAGGTCTGAACCAGGTCCAAACCAGGTCTGAACCAGGTCCAAACCAGGTCTGAACCAGGTCCAAACCAGGTCTGAACCAGGTCCAAACCAGGTCTGAACCAGGTCCAAACCAGGTCTGAACCAGGTCTAAACCAGGTCTGAATCAGGTCTGAACCAGGTCCAAACCAGGTCTGAACCAGGTCTAAACCAGGTCTGAATCAGGTGTAGGGGTCAGGGCCTGGAGGGCGTCCGGTTTAAGGACCACAGGGTCGTCTCTGCTGCATTTAGATAGTGGGTATGAGGCTGAATCCAGGTGAACCAGCTGTGAGAGCACCATCAGAGGAGCCGTCTGCACCAGGAGCAGAGAGTCGCCTGGAGCCACAGGACACAGACTCAAGACCCAGAGGAGAGACCAGGCCCAGACCCAACCTCCACCAGGGGCCCATGAGCCAGTGCCCAGGGGCCACAGCCGACCCCCGCTCCCAGTACAGAGGGCCCCTCAGAGGAAACACTGGAGAGTCTAAAATGAATAAAGGGATTCAGATAAAGGAGGATAAAGATAAAATATATAGTAAAAACTAAGACCTGAGGTTGAAAGTTAAATACATAAAAACTAGCCTCAATTATAAATAAAATAATAAATTATATTAAATACAGATGTAATTAATAAATATTAATCAAAGGCTGAGCTAAAAAGGTGGGTCTCGAGCTGCTTTTAAACACCTGAACGTTCTCTGTGGCCCTGAGCTCCTCCTCAGGCCCCTGAGCTCCTCCTCAGGCCGTCCCACAGACGAGGGCCGTAGGACTGAAGGACGCCTCGCCCTGAGTGTGTCCTGACTCTGGGAATGACTAGGAGCCATGAGTCATGAGCTTTAAGGACCCAAAGGACCAGGTCCAGACACAAGACTCCTCCTCGAGGAGCTCAGAGTAGAGCCTCTGCTCCTCCACGAGGAGCTCAGAGTAGAGCCTCTGCTCCTCCCTCAGGTTCATGTTCCACCGGAGGAGGAGGCCCTGGGGAAGACCAGGACGCTGGAGCCTGTCTCTGTGTCCTGAGAACGCCTCGACATTTCATTCATTTATTCGGACGGTCCACAATTACATTAAAGAGAACCAGACTCCAGCTCTCCATCTGTCCTTCTGAGTCTGTCCTTCAGAGTCCGTCCTTCTGAGTCTGTCCTTCAGAGTCTGTCCTTCAGAGTCTGTCCTTCAGAGTCCGTCCTTCAGAGTCCGTCCTTCAGAGTCCGTCCTTCAGAGTCCGTCCTTCAGAGTCCGTCCTTCAGAGTCCGTCCTTCAGAGTCCGTCCTTCAGAGTCCGTCCTTCAGAGTCCGTCCTTCAGAGTCCGTCCTTCAGAGTCTGTCCTTCAGAGTCTGTCCTTCAGAGTCTGTCCTTCAGAGTCTGTCCTTCAGAGTCTGTCCTTCAGAGTCTGTCCTTCACGTGGGACTTAAAGGAGCTGCACCTGATTCTGTTCCAAACGTTTACCCTGAGCCTGTCCCTGATGTTTGTGACAAAGTCCAGCTCGGATTATTGTAAACGCTTCTCCTGCAGAGGACACCAGCACCTCCTCCAGCTCCTCCTCCACATCCTCACCTCCTCCAGCACCTCCTCCAGCTCCTCCTCCACATCCTCACCTCCTCCAGCACCTCCTTCAGCTCCTCCTCCACATCCTCACCTCCTCCAGCTCCTCCTCCAGCACCTCCTCCACATCCTCACCTCCTCCAGCTCCTCCTCCAGCTCCTCCTCCACATCTTCACCTCCTCCAGCTCCTCCTCCTCCAGCTCCTCCTCCAGCTCCTCCTCCACATCCTCACCTCCTCCAGCTCCTCCTCCTCCAGCTCCTCCTCCACATCCTCACCTCCTCCAGCTCCTCCTCCAGCACCTCCTCCACATCCTCACCTCCTCCAGCTCCTCCTCCAGCTCCTCCTCCACATCTTCACCTCCTCCAGCTCCTCCTCCTCCAGCTCCTCCTCCAGCTCCTCCTCCACATCCTCACCTCCTCCAGCACCTCCTCCAGCTCCTCCTCCACATCCTCACCTCCTCCAGCTCCTCCTCCAGCACCTCCTCCACATCCTCACCTCCTCCAGCTCCTCCCTCCAGCTCCTCCTCCACATCTTCACCTCCTCCAGCTCCTCCTCCTCCAGCTCCTCCTCCTCCAGCTCCTCCTCCACATCCTCACCTCCTCCAGCACCTCCTCCAGCTCCTCCTCCACATCCTCACCTCCTCCAGCTCCTCCTCCAGCACCTCCTCCACATCCTCACCTCCTCCAGCTCCTCCTCCAGCTCCTCCTCCACATCTTCACCTCCTCCAGCTCCTCCTCCTCCAGCTCCTCCTCCAGCTCCTCCTCCACATCCTCACCTCCTCCAGCTCCTCCTCCAGCTCCTCCTCCAGCTCCTCCTCCTCCTTATAGCACCTGTCATTAGCACCTGTCACAGATCTGCTGTACATTTCTGTTTAAACTCTAAGTTTATTTGATCTTATTTCATTCATTTTATGTCTGTTTTATCTTTATATTTTATTATATTTTATTCCTTGTTTTATGTTGCACTTTACGTCAAAACAACAAAACCCCAGAGCACCTTTAAACCTGGACCATCAGGTACAGCACCTTTAACTGTGACTAAACCAGGACTGAACCTGGACTGAACCAGGACTGAACCAGGACTGAACCTGGACTGAACCAGGACTGAACCAGGACTAAACCAGGACTAAACCAGGACTAAACCAGGACTAAACCAGGACTAAACCAGGACTGAACCAGGACTGAACCAGGACTGAACCTGGACTGAACCTGGACTGAACCAGGACTGAACCAGGACTAAACCAGGACTAAACCAGGACTAAGCCACAGCTGGTGCAGGTTAAAGTCCGCTCTCTGTCTCAGTCCTGGTTCTGGAGCTGGACCATGGGTGTGTCCAAGAGTCACGTGACCGCGGATATAAACCGCCTCCGACCTGGACTTCACTCCGCGCGCACTTTTGTTCCGCCGCAGAACCAGAGCCTCTGTCCCCGGAGCTGGGAGCACGGGAGTCCTGCCGCGCGTCCTGAGTCCTGCCGTGTGTCCTGCCGCGTGTCCTGCCGCTCGTCCTGAGTCCGGCCGCGCGTCCTGAGTCCTGCCGCGCGTCCTGAGTCCAGCCGTGTGTCCTGCCGCGTGTCCTGCCGCTCGTCCTGAGTCCTGCCGCGCGTCCTGAGTCCAGCCGTGTGTCCTGCCGCGTGTCTTGCCGCTCGTCCTGAGTCCTGCCGCGCGTCCTGCCGCTGCGGTGACATGCGGTGACGCGCAGAGATGCCCGCCGCTCTGCCGCTCCTCCTGACGCTGGTTCTTCTTCCTGCGCGCACTGACGCGCGGTCCGTGCGGAGCTCTGCGGAAAGTGTGAGCGCGGCAGAAGCGGCACAAGGTGCGTCACAGCGCGGTGTCTTTGTCGTGTTTGTGTTTGAGAAAAACAAAGACCTTCAGCCTTTAAAGCCGCACTGCGGAACTTTTGCAGCCTAAAGATCATCCATGCTTTTGTTGTAAAATAGATCAAACAGAGTCCTCTCCACAGACCTTGTCTTGTTTCCATGGAGATGTAGTTCTTTTGGCTGTGATGTTCCACAGTGGGGCATTAAAGTCTGACCTGATTCTGTGTCACATTTAAACATTTGTCCAGTTTACAGTTTATGACGTCACTTCCTGTTGAACGTGACACAAATATGACACACCGTTACCATAGCAACCAGACTGTAAACAAGGGCCGACCGTTACCATAGCAACCAGACTGTAAACAAGGGCCGACCGTTACCATAGCAACCAGACTGTAAACAAGGCCCGCCTCCACACACGACACAACAGTCAGAGCCGACAGAAATAATCCCTGATAAGACTTTATTTTGTTGATGTTTAATCTGTCTGTCTTTAATCTGTGTTTTCATCGTCGCCTTTTGATGACATCACAGAGGGATCAGATCAGTTTAAACTGTTTGTTCACGACGTGCAGCTTCAGGATGTAAAAGTGGGATGAGTGTTTAGCACAGATGCCCTCCCTCCAGAGTCGCTTTTGTAAAAGACACCGACTCTGGACTAAACCTGGTCCAAACCTGGACCGGGCCAGATCTGAACCAGGTATTTCCCATAATCCTCTGCTGCTGAACTTTAAGCAGATTTCACTTCAGCGTCGTTAGCTCTGAGGCTAACGCGGATTAGCCTCAGATTCCCTGGCGATAGTTCAGAGGTCAGAGGTCACGGGAGGGCTCTCCTGGTCCAGTCCCGGTCCAGACCTGGTCCAGTCCCGGTCTAGTCCAGGTCCAGTCCTGGTCCAGACCCGGTCCAGTCCCGGTCTAGTCCAGGTCCAGTCCTGGTTCAGACTCAAGTTCAGTCTCGATTCCAGTCCTGGTCCAGACTTGGTCTAGTCTCTGGTCCAGTCCAGGTCCAGTCTCTGGTCAGACCTGGTTCAGACCTGGTCCAGTCTCTGGTCCAGTCTCTGGTCCAGTCTCTGGTTCAGACCTCGGTCCAGACTCTGGTCTAGTCTCCGATTCAGTCTCTGGTCAGACTTGGTCAGTCTCCAGGTCCAGTCCTGGTCCAGACCCGGTCCAGACCTGGTCCAGTCCCGGTCCAGTCCTGGTCCAGACCCAGTCCCAGTCCAGTCCTGGTTTAGTCCTGGTCCAGTCCCGGTCCAGTCCCAGTCCTGGTCCAGACCCGGTCTAGTCCTGGTCCAGTCCAGTCCCAGTACAGTCCCAGTCCTGGTTCAGTCCTGGTTTAGTCCTGGTCCAGACCCGGTCCAGTCCTGGTTCAGTCCTGGTTCAGTCTCTGGTTCAGTCTCTGCCCAGTCAGTCTCGGTCTGTCTCTCAGTCTCTGGTTCAGTCTCTGGTTCAGTCTCTGCCCAGTCTGCCCAGTCTCGCCCAGTCTCTGCCCAGACCTGCCCAGTCTCTGGTCTAGCCTCTGGTCTATTCTCGGTGCCCAGTTCAGTTCTGGTTCAGTTCTGGTCAGTCTCTGGTTCAGTCTCCCAGTTCAGTCTCCGGTCCAGTCTCCGGCCCAGTCTCTGGTTCAGTCTCTGGTTCAGTCTCTGGTCCAGTCTGCCCAGTTCAGTCTCCCGGTCCAGTCTCTCCCAGTCTCCGCCCAGTCCCGGTCCAGTCCCGGTCCAGTCCTGGTCCAGCCCTGGTCCATTCCCGGTCCAGTCCAGTCCCGGTCCAGCCCTGGTCCATTCCCGGTCCAGTCCAGCCCTGGTCCATTCCCGGTCCAGTCCAGCCCTGGTCCATTCTCGGTCCAGTCCAGTCCTGGTCCAGTCCTGGTCCAGTCCCGGTCCAGTCCCGGTCCAGTCCTGGTTCAGTCCCGGTCCAGTCCCGGTCCAGTCCAGCCCTGGTCCATTCTCGGTCCAGTCCAGTCCCGGTCCAGTCCCGGTCCAGTCCTGGTTCAGTCCCGGTCCAGTCCCGGTCCAGTCCCGGTCCAGTGTGAGCTGCAGGGGGCGCTGTGTCTCAGGCTTTGACTTGTTTCTCTTCAGACGTTTTAGGTTTTGTTTTTGCCTTTCTTTGTCTTTTGTCATATGTTTTATTTTGTTGATAAAAGTGAGCTGCAGGGGGCGCTGTTTCCTTGACTTTCTGTGACGTTTGTGTTTGACGTTGTGTTCAGGCCGGAGCCAGCGCCTCCTGCTGGACACAACACGACCCTTCGCCCTCGTCAACGGAACAAGGACCAGCCTGAGCGCCGCCCTGCAGGTAGTTCATCTGGTACAGACAGGTCCTCCAGGCACAGGAGGGACAGTTCATCTGGTGCAGACAGGTCCTCCAGGCACAGGAGGGACAGTTCATCTGGTGCAGAGAGGTCCTCCAGGCACATGAGGGACAGTTCATCTGGTACAGAGAGAGGTCCTCCAGGCACAGGAGGGACAGTTCATCTGGTGCAGAGAGGTCCTCCAGGCACATGAGGGACAGTTCATCTGGTACAGAGAGAGGTCCTCCAGGCACATGAGGGACAGTTCATCTGGTACAGAGAGGTCCTCCAGGCACATGAGGGACAGTTCATCTGGTACAGAGACCTGTGTGTGACCGACAGTTCATCTGGTACAGAGAGAGGTCCTCCAGGCACAGGAGGGACAGTTCATCTGGTGCAGAGAGAGTTCCTCCAGGCACAGGAGGGACAGTTCATCTGGTGCAGAGAGGTCCTCCAGGCACAGGAGGGACAGTTCATCTGGTACAGATACAGGTCCTCCAGGCACATGAGGGACAGTTCATCTAGTACAGACAGGTCCTCCAGGCACAGGAGGGACAGTTCATCTAGTACAGACAGGTCCTCCAGGCACATGAGGGACAGTTCATCTGGTGCAGACAGGTCCTCCAGGCACATGAGGGACAGTTCATCTGGTACAGAGACCTGTGTGTGACCGACAGTTCATCTGGTACAGAGACAGGTCCTCCAGGCACAGGAGGGACAGTTCATCTGGTACAGAGACAGGTCCTCCAGGCACACGAGGGACAGTTCATCCAGGCACAGGAGGGACAGTTCATCTGGTACAGAGACAGGTCCTCCAGGCACAGGAGGGACAGTTCATCTGGAACAGAGAGAGGTCCTCCAGGCACATGAGGGACAGTTCATCTGGTACAGAGAGGTCCTCCAGGCACATGAGGGACAGTTCATCTGGTACAGAGAGAGGTCCTCCAGGCACAGGAGGGACAGTTCATCTGGTGCAGAGAGAGTTCCTCCAGGCACAGGAGGGACAGTTCATCTGGTGCAGAGAGCTCCTCCAGGCACATGAGGGACAGTTCATCTGGTACAGAGACAGGTCCTCCAGGCACATGAGGGACAGTTCATCTGGTACAGACAGGTCCTCCAGGCACATGAGGGACAGTTCATCTGGTGCAGACAGGTCCTCCAGGCACATGAGGGACAGTTCATCTGGTACAGAGACCTGTGTGTGACCGACAGTTCATCTGGTACAGAGACAGGTCCTCCAGGCACAGGAGGGACAGTTCATCTGGTGCAGAGAGAGGTCCTCCAGGCACAGGAGGGACAGTTCATCTGGTACAGAGACAGTTCATCTGGTACAGAGAGAGTTCATCTGGTACAGAGAGAGGTCCTCCAGGCACAGGAGGGACAGTTCATCTGGTACAGAGACAGTTCATCTGGTACAGAGAGAGTTCATCTGGTACAGAGAGAGGTCCTCCAGGCACAGGAGGGACAGTTCATCTGGTGTAGAGACAGCTGCAGTTGCCGTAGAAACCAGACTCAAGACAAACAAAGCTTTACTGTGGAATATTACGACCAAAAGAAACAACATCTCCATGGAAACAAACAGGAGCGGGTCAGGTTTGTGGAGAGGCGTCACACTGGACAGATCCAAGTCTTTAAAGACACAGGAACTCAACCAGGACTAAATCGGGACTAGACCAGGACTAGACCAGGATTAGACCAGGATTAGACCAGGACTAAACCAGAACTAAACCAGAACTAAACCAGGACTAAACCAGGACTAGACCAGGACTAAACCAGGACTAGACCAGGATTAGACCAGGACTAAACCAGAACTAAACCAGGACTAAACCAGAACTAAACCAGGACTAAACCAGGACTAGACCAGGACTAAACCAGGACTAGACCAGGTCTAAGTGTCTCTCTCTCTCAGGATGGGCATCCGGAGCAGTTGGAGTGTGGCCTGGAGTTTGGGGGTCGACTCTTTATTCTGGAGTTGGAGAAAAACCAGTGAGTTTGAGGTTTGACTCAGATGTGCTGAATGTCTCTGATCTCGTCCCTTTTTCTTCAGTCACTTTCTGCCCAAACAACCCACTGTGTTCTACTACCTGCCCAACGGGACAGGGGTGGCCCTGCCCGCCGAGCGCCCACTGGTGAGTACCCTGTGCCCTCTGGTACCGCCCTGTGCCCTCTGGTACCACACACTGGTACCACCCTGTGCCCTCTGGTACCACCCTGTGCCCTCTGGTACCACACACTGGTACCACCCTGTGCCCTCTGGTACCGCCCTGTGCCCTCTGGTACCACACACTGGTACCACCCTGTGCCCTCTGGTACCGCCCTGTGCCCTCTGGTACCACACACTGGTACCACCCTGTGCCCTCTGGTACCGCCCTGTGCCCTCTGGTACCACACACTGGTACCACCCTGTGCCCTCTGGTACCCCCCTTTGCCCTCTGGTACCACCCTGTGCCCTCTGGTACCCCCCTTTGCCCTCTGGTACCACTCTGTGCCCTCTGGTACCGCCCTGTGCCCTCTGGTACCACACACTGGTACCACCCTGTGCCCTCTGGTACCACCCTGTGCCCTCTGGTACCACACTGTGCCCTCTGGTACCGCCCTGTGCCCTCAGGTACCGCCCTGTGCCCTCTGGTACCACCCTGTGCCCTCTGGTACCACACACTGGTACCACCCTGTGCCCTCTGGTACCGCCCTGTGCCCTCTGGTACCGCCCTGTGCCCTCAGGTACCGCCCTGTGCCCTCTGGTACCACACACTGGTACCGCCCTGTGCCCTCAGGTACCACTCTGCGCCCTCTGGTACCACACGCTGGTACCACACACTGGTACCGCCCTGTGCCCTCAGGTACCACCCTGTGCCCTCTGGTACCACACACTGGTACCACACACTGGTACCACCCTGTGCCCTCTGGTACCACACACTGGTACCACACACTGGTACCACCCTGTGCCCTCTGGTACCACACACTGGTACCACCCTGTGCCCTCTGGTACCCCCCTTTGCCCTCTGGTACCACTCTGTGCCCTCTGGTACCGCCCTGTGCCCTCTGGTACCACACACTGGTACCACCCTGTGCCCTCTGGTACCACCCTGTGCCCTCTGGTACCACACTGTGCCCTCTGGTACCGCCCTGTGCCCTCAGGTACCGCCCTGTGCCCTCTGGTACCACCCTGTGCCCTCTGGTACCACACACTGGTACCACCCTGTGCCCTCTGGTACCGCCCTGTGCCCTCTGGTACCGCCCTGTGCCCTCAGGTACCGCCCTGTGCCCTCTGGTACCACACACTGGTACCGCCCTGTGCCCTCAGGTACCACTCTGCGCCCTCTGGTACCACACGCTGGTACCACACACTGGTACCGCCCTGTGCCCTCAGGTACCACCCTGTGCCCTCTGGTACCACACACTGGTACCACACACTGGTACCACCCTGTGCCCTCTGGTACCACACACTGGTACCACACACTGGTACCACCCTGTGCCCTCTGGTACCACACACTGGTACCACCCTGTGCCCTCTGGTACCCCCCTTTGCCCTCTGGTACCACTCTGTGCCCTCTGGTACCGCCCTGTGCCCTCTGGTACCACACACTGGTACCACCCTGTGCCCTCTGGTACCACCCTGTGCCCTCTGGTACCACACTGTGCCCTCTGGTACCGCCCTGTGCCCTCAGGTACCGCCCTGTGCCCTCTGGTACCACCCTGTGCCCTCTGGTACCACACACTGGTACCACCCTGTGCCCTCTGGTACCGCCCTGTGCCCTCTGGTACCGCCCTGTGCCCTCAGGTACCGCCCTGTGCCCTCTGGTACCACACACTGGTACCGCCCTGTGCCCTCAGGTACCACTCTGCGCCCTCTGGTACCACACGCTGGTACCACACACTGGTACCGCCCTGTGCCCTCAGGTACCACCCTGTGCCCTCTGGTACCACACACTGGTACCACACACTGGTACCACCCTGTGCCCTCTGGTACCACACACTGGTACCACACACTGGTACCACCCTGTGCCCTCTGGTACCACACACTGGTACCACCCTGTGCCCTCTGGTACCCCCCTTTGCCCTCTGGTACCACTCTGTGCCCTCTGGTACCGCCCTGTGCCCTCTGGTACCACACACTGGTACCACCCTGTGCCCTCTGGTACCACCCTGTGCCCTCTGGTACCACACTGTGCCCTCTGGTACCGCCCTGTGCCCTCAGGTACCGCCCTGTGCCCTCTGGTACCACCCTGTGCCCTCTGGTACCACACACTGGTACCACCCTGTGCCCTCTGGTACCGCCCTGTGCCCTCTGGTACCGCCCTGTGCCCTCAGGTACCGCCCTGTGCCCTCTGGTACCACACACTGGTACCGCCCTGTGCCCTCAGGTACCACTCTGCGCCCTCTGGTACCACACACTGGTACCACCCTGTGCCCTCTGGTACCACACACTGGTACCACCCTGTGCCCTCTGGTACCCCCCTTTGCCCTCTGGTACCACTCTGTGCCCTCTGGTACCGCCCTGTGCCCTCTGGTACCACACACTGGTACCACCCTGTGCCCTCTGGTACCACCCTGTGCCCTCTGGTACCACACTGTGCCCTCTGGTACCGCCCTGTGCCCTCAGGTACCGCCCTGTGCCCTCTGGTACCACCCTGTGCCCTCTGGTACCACACACTGGTACCACCCTGTGCCCTCTGGTACCGCCCTGTGCCCTCTGGTACCGCCCTGTGCCCTCAGGTACCGCCCTGTGCCCTCTGGTACCACACACTGGTACCGCCCTGTGCCCTCAGGTACCACTCTGCGCCCTCTGGTACCACACGCTGGTACCACACACTGGTACCGCCCTGTGCCCTCAGGTACCACCCTGTGCCCTCTGGTACCACACACTGGTACCACACACTGGTACCACCCTGTGCCCTCTGGTACCACACACTGGTACCACACACTGGTACCACCCTGTGCCCTCTGGTACCACACACTGGTACCACACACTGGTACCGCCCTGTGTCTTACCTTTAAAGGGTGTTTCTTCTTCAGAGCCTGAGCATGTCTTGTTGTGTTCCAGACTCACTGTTTCTATCACGGCAGAGTCCGGGGCCTCGCTGAGTCCAGAGTGGCCCTCAGCACATGCTCCGGTCTCAGGTCAGACTCTGCTGAGGTTCTTTTGAGCAAAGCACTTCCTGCTGCAGTGTGTGACTCTGTGGCTCTGGTTCAAACAGAGGAGTCATCGCTCTGAACGCCACCCTCAGCCTGGAGCTGCAGCCACAGGACCCGGCAGGAAGTGAAGCCCGGGAGGCAGGAAGTGAAGCCCGGGAGGCAGGAAGTGAAGCCCGGGAGGCAGGAAGTGAAGCCCGGGAGGCAGGAAGTGAAGCCCGGGAGGCAGGAAGTGAAGCCCGGGAGGCAGGAAGTGAAGCCCGGGAGGCAGGAAGTGGACACGAGCCTGAATCGCTGCACCTGCTGTTCTCCTCAGGACCAGCAGAAGGCGCCAGAGCGACAGACTGTGGAGTCACTCACACAACGGAACCTCCCACTCCTGCCCACACTCACCGGGTAAACCAGGACTGAACCAGGACTAGACCAGGACTAAACCAGGACTAAACCAGGACTGAACCAGGACTGAACCAGGACTGAACCAGGACTGAACCAGGACTAAACCAGGACTAAACCAGGACTGAACCAGGACTGAACCAGGACTGAACCAGGACTAAACCAGGACTGAACCAGCACTAAACCAGGACTAAACCAGGACTGAACCAGGACTAAACCAGGACTAAACCAGGACTGGACCGGGACTGAACCAGGACTGAACCAGGACTAAACCAGGACTGAACCAGCACTAAACCAGGACTAAACCAGGACTGAACCAGGACTAAACCAGGACTAAACCAGGACTGGACCGGGACTGAACCGGGACTAAACCAGGACTGGACCGGGACTGAACCGGGACTAAACCAGGACTGGACCGGGACTGGACCAGGACTGAACCAGGACTGAACCAGGACTGAACCAGGACTAAACCAGGACTAAACCAGGACTAAACCAGGACTAAACCAGGACTAAACCAGGTCTAAACCAGGACTAAACCAGGACTAAACCAGGTCTAAACCAGGACTGAACCAGGACTGAACCAGGTCTAAACCAGGACCGAACCAGGACCGAACCAGGACCGAACCAGGTCTAAACCAGGACCGAACCAGGACCGAACCAGGACCGAACCAGGACCGAACCAGGACCGAACCAGGACCGAACCAGGTCTGAACCAGGACCGAACCAGGTCTGAACCAGGACTGAACCAGGTCTAAACCAGGACTGAACCAGGACCGAACCAGGACTGAACCAGGACTAAACCAGGACTGAACCAGGACCGAACCAGGTCTGAACCAGGACTGAACCAGGACTGAACCAGGTCTAAACCAGGACTGAACCAGGACTGAACCAGGACTGAACCAGGTCTAAACCAGGACTAAACCAGGACTAAACCAGGACTGAACCAGGTCTAAACCAGGACTGAACCAGGACTGAACCAGGACTGAACCAGGTCTAAACCAGGACTAAACCAGGTCTGCATGTTGTGTCTTCAGAGGAGGAGGGACATTCTGACGGAGACTAAATACATCGAGCTGGTTCTGGTCGTGGATCATCAGGAGGTGAGTCTTAGCTCCTTAAACCTTAAACCACACACAGAGTGACCAGATGGACTCAGCTCTGGTCTTTTTCCTGTGTCCAGTTTTTGAATCACCAGAAGAACAACAAGACCATCATCTACCGCATGTTGGACGTGGCCAACCAGGTCGACTGGGTGAGACTCACGCTCCGGTCCAGTCCTGGTCCAGTCCCGGTCCAGTCCCGGTCCAGTCCAGTCCTGGTCCAGTCCCGGTCCAGTCCCGGTCCAGTCCAGTCCTGGTCCAGTCCCGGTCCAGTCCCGGTCCAGTCCCGGTCCAGTCCCGGTCCAGTCCTGGTTCAGTCCTGGTTCAGTCCTGGTCCAGTCCTGGTCCAGTCCCGGTCTAGTCCTGGTCCAGTCCTGGTTCAGTCCTGGTTTAGTCCTGGTTTAGTCCTGGTTCAGTCCTGGTCCAGTCCCGGTTCAGTCCCGGTTCAGTCCCGGTCTAGTCCTGGTCCAGTCCTGGTCCAGTCCTGGTCCAGTCCTGGTCCAGTCCCGGTCCAGTCCCGGTCCAGTCCAGGTCCAGTCCCGGTTCAGTCGGTCAGTCCTGGTTTAGTCGGTTCAGTCGGTCCAGTCTGGTCAGTCTCGGTCCAGTCGGTCCAGTCCCGGTTTAGTCCTGGTTCAGTCTCCGTCCAGTCGGTCCAGTCGGTCCAGTCGGTCCAGTCCTGGTTTAGTCTGGTTCAGTCTCGGTCAGTCTGGTCAGTCCTGGTCAGTCCGGTCAGTCGGTCCAGTCGGTCCAGTCGGTCAGTCGGTCAGTCGGTCCAGTCCCGGTCCAGTCCCGGTCCAGTCCTGGTTCAGTCCTTGTGCCTGTCTTAGTTTTACAGACCGCTGAACGTGCGCGTGGCCCTCACTGGTTTGGAGATCTGGAGCGACAGAGACAAAATCCACATCGAGAAGAATCCGACCGAGACACTTCACAACTTCCTCCAGTGGAGAACGAGCGATCTGCTGCCGCGGATCAGGCACGACAACGCTCAGCTAATCATGTACGTAACAGTGACACGGATCGGGCAGGACAACGCTCAGCTAATCATGTACGTAACAGTGACACGGATCAGGCAGGACAACGCTCAGCTAATCATGTACGTAACAGTGACACGGATCGGGCAGGACAACGCTCAGCTAATCATGTACGTAACAGTGACACGGATCGGGCAGGTCAACGCTCAGCTAATCATGTACGTAACAGTGACACGGATCAGGCAGGACAACGCTCAGCTAATCATGTATGTAACAGTGACACGGATCGGGCAGGTCAACGCTCAGCTAATCATGTACGTAACAGTGACACGGATCGGGCAGGTCAACGCTCAGCTAATCATGTACGTAACAGTGACACGGATCGGGCAGGACAACGCTCAGCTAATCGTATGCGTACGTAACAGTGACACGGATCGGGCAGGACAACGCTCAGCTAATCATGTACGTAACAGTGACCACGGATCGGGCAGGACAACGCTCAGCTAATCGGATCGTAACGTGACACGGATCAGGCAGGACAACGCTCAGCTAATGTACGTAACAGTGACACGGATCGGGCAGGACAACGCTCAGCTAATCATGTACGTAACAGTGACACGGATCGGGCAGGACAACGCTCAGCTAATCATGTACGTAACAGTGACACGGATCGGGCAGGACAACGCTCAGCTAATCATGTACGTAACAGTGACAGTGACACGGATCGGGCAGGACAACGCTCAGCTAATCATGTACGTAACAGTGACACGGATCGGGCAGGTCAACGCTCAGCTAATCATGTACGTAACAGTGACACGGATCAGGCAGGACAACGCTCAGCTAATCATGTATGTAACAGTGACACGGATCGGGCAGGTCAACGCTCAGCTAATCATGTACGTAACAGTGACACGGATCGGGCAGGTCAACGCTCAGCTAATCATGTACGTAACAGTGACACGGATCGGGCAGGACAACGCTCAGCTAATCATGTACGTAACAGTGACACGGATCGGGCAGGACAACGCTCAGCTAATCATGTACGTAACAGTGACACGGATCGGGCAGGACAACGCTCAGTGACACGGATCGGGCAGGACAACGCTCAGCTAATCATGTACGTAACAGTGACACAGATCGGGCAGGACAACGCTAAGCTAATCATGTATGCGTAACAGTGACACGTATCAGGCAGGTCAACGCTCAACTAATCATGTACGTAACAGTGACACGGATCGGGCAGGACAACGCTCAGCTAATCATGTACGTAACAGTGACACGGATCGGGCAGGACAACGCTCAGCTAATCATGTACGTAACAGTGACACGGATCGGGCAGGACAACGCTCAGTGACACGGATCGGGCAGGACAACGCTCAGCTAATCATGTACGTAACAGTGACACAGATCGGGCAGGACAACGCTCAGCTAATCATGTACGTAACAGTGACACGGATTGGGCAGGACAACGCTCAGCTAATAATGTACGTAACAGTGACACAGATCGGGCAGGACAACGCTCAGCTAATCATGTACGTAACAGTGACACGGATCGGGCAGGACAACGCTCAGTGACACGGATCGGGCAGGACAACGCTCAGCTAATCATGTACGTATCAGTGACATGGATCGGGCAGGACAACGCTCCGTGACACGGATCGGGCAGGACAACGCTCAGCTAATCATGTACGTAACAGTGACCACGGATCGGGCAGGACAACGCTCAGCTAATCATGTACGTAACAGTGACACCGATCGGGCAGGACAACGCTCAGCTAATCATGTACGTAACAGTGACACTGATCGGGCAGGACAACGCTCAGCTAATCATGTACGTAACAGTGACACGGATTGGGCAGGACAACGCTCAGCTAATCATGTACGTAACAGTGACATGGATCGGGCAGGTCAACGCTCAGCTAATCATGTAGGTAACAGTGACACGGATCGGGCAGGTCAACGCTCAGCTAATCATGTACGTAACAGTGACACGGATCGGGCAGGACAACGCTCAGCTAATCATGTACGTAACAGTGACACGGATTGGGCAGGACAACGCTCAGCTAATCATGTACGTAACAGTGACACTAATTAACTGATGAATAATACTTATAACATTTAAACTACACAGCCTCGTTAACACTCGTTAACCCTCCTGTGCCCAGCCTCCTTAACGCTCATTAACCCTCCTGTGCCCAGGGGCGGGTGGCTGGAGGGCACCACGGTGGGCATGGCGTCGCAGAGCTCCATGTGCTCCAGAGATCGCTCTGGAGGAGTCAACGTGGTCAGTGTTTGTCCTGTTTTTATCTTTATATTCAGTCTGTGTCTGGCGTTAACGGTGCGGTTGCCGGTTCTGTTCCCAGGACCACCTGGTGAGCGTTCTGGGCGTGGCCTCGACCGTAGCTCACGAGCTCGGACACAACCTCGGGATGAACCACGACTCTGTGGAACGTCACTGTCAGTGTCAGAGCGAGACGAGAGAAGGAGGCTGCATCATGGAGCCGTCCACCGGGTAAGACCTGCTCTAGACCTGCTCTAGACCTGCTGTAGACCTAGTCTGGACCAGGTCTGGACCTGCTGTAGACCTAGTCTGGACCAGGTCTGGACCTGCTGTAGACCTGCTGTAGACCTGGTCCTGACCCGGTCCTGCCCTGGTCCTGACCCGGTCCTGCTCGGTCTCAGGTTGTTCCCGGGGCAGAGCTTCAGCAGTTGTTCTCTGGACGACCTGAGCTTCAGTTTGCTCCATGGAGGAGGTCTGTGTCTGCTCAACGTTCCTCGTCCTGAGGCTCTTCTTGGAGGACCTCGCTGTGGAAACCTGTACCTGGAGCCGGGCGAGGAGTGCGACTGTGGCCTGCTGCAGGTGAGGCCCTCTGATTGGCTGTTTGAACCCTCTCTGCTCTCTGATTGGCTGTTTGAACCCTCTCTGCTCTCTGATTGGCTGTTTTACCCCTCTCTGCTCTCTGATTGGCTGTTTCAACCCTCTCTGCGCTCTGATTGGCTGTTTGAACCCTCTCTGCGCTCTGATTGGCTGTTTCACCCCCTCTCTGCGCTCTGATTGGCTGTTTCACCCCTCTCTGCGCTCTGATTGGCTGTTTCACCCCTCTCTGCTCTCTGATTGGCTGTTTCGCCCTTCTCTGCTCTCTGATTGGCTGTTTCACCCCCTCTCTGCGCTCTGATTGGCTGTTTGAACCCTCTCTGCTCTCTGATTGGCTGTTTGAACCCTCTCTGTGCTCTGATTGGCTGTTTGAACCCTCTCTGCGCTCTGATTGGCTGTTTCACCCCTCTCTGCGCTCTGATTGGCTGTTTGAACCCTCTCTGCGCTCTGATTGGCTGTTTCACCCCTCTCTGCGCTCTGATTGGCTGTTTCACCCCTCTCTGCGCTCTGATTGGCTGTTTCACCCCTCTCTGCGCTCTGATTGGTCAGGAGTGTGACGACCCCTGCTGTGACGCCTCGTCTTGTCGTCTCGTCTCTGGAGCTCAGTGTTCGTCTGACGGCGTCTGCTGCCGAGGCTGTCAGGTGACCCAGACCTGCTCCACCTGTTTATGTCCCACCTTTGACCTTTGACCTGTGACCTGTGACCTGTAACCTGTGACCTCTGACCTGTAACCTGTGACCTCTGACCTGTAACCTGTGACCTCTGACCTGTAACCTGTGACCTCTGACCTGTAACCTGTGACCTCTGACCTGTGACCTTTGACCTGTGACCTCTGACCTGTGACCTGTGACCTGGCCCATTATCAGTCCAGTATCAGCCATGGATGTATTAAATGAACTGGATAAGGTACGCCCCCTCTGTGTCCCAGATTGATTTGTGGCCGTGCGAGGTACTGCAGCCTTTTTCTAAAATGTCACATTATAATCACAGACAGGACTGAATTATTATCGGTATTTAAATAAAATAGAAGGAAATGTTCTTTTCTACCGTTTCTAAAATCACCGAAATTACCGTTTTTATCTGAAGTGGGGGATTGTGGTCACGTGGCGCCCTAAAGCAAAGATGGCAGCCATCGTTTCAGGAAGTAAAACAAAGATGTCAGCCTCCGTATCAGGAAGTAAATGCGGAAGTAAGAAAGTCTTTTGGGGTCATGCTCCACTGAGCACTCTCCATAGGGATAAACAGGACGGCCATCTTGGATTCATCTTCCAGGTTTTATTATAGTTCTATGGTATCAGCCCATCATCGACTCAGTATCGGCCCGTTATCAGACCATTATCGGCTCGGCTCTGTATCGACTCGGTATTGGCTTGGTATCGGATCGGTATCGGCCCGGTATTGGCTCGGTATCGACCCGGTATCGGCCCATTGTCGGCCCGGTATCAGCTCAGTATCGACTCGGTATCGGCTCGGTATCGACTCAGTATCGACCCGGTATCGGCCCATTGTCGGCCCGGTATCAGCTCGGTATTGGCTCGGTATCGACCCAGTATCGGCCCGGTATCGGCCCGGTATCGGCTGTTGTTGTGGTTGGAGTCATGGACCTGCAGCGTCCCTTTTAACACGTCGCTTGTGATTTCCAGCTGCGTCCGGCCGGCTCCGTCTGCAGACCGCCCCGGGGCGAGTGCGACCTGCCCGAGTTCTGCAGCGGCGCCTCCCCTCACTGTCCCCCCGACGTGTTCCTGCAGGACGGACAGCGCTGCCTCCACGGCGCCTCCTACTGCTACGGAGGAGCGTGTGCGAGTGTGGAGCGCCAGTGCCAGAGTCTGTGGGGCCCGAGTGAGTCCTGGGCCTGAACCGGGTCAGAACCGGGGCCCGGGTGAGTCCTGGGCTTAGACCTGGCTCCGACCTGGTTTAGTCCTGGTTTAGTCCTGGTTTAGTCCTGGTTTAGTCCTGGTTCAGTCCTGGTCCAGTCCTGGTTCAGTCCTGGTTCAGTCCTGGTTCAGTCCTGGTCCAGTCCTGGTTCAGTCCTGGTTCAGTCCTGGTCCAGTCCTGGTCCAGTCCTGGTTCAGTCCTGGTTTAGTCCTGGTCCAGTCCTGGTCCAGTCCTGGTTCAGTCCTGGTTCAGTCCTGGTCCAGTCCTGGTCCAGTCCTGGTCCAGTCCTGGTTCAGTCCTGGTTCAGTCCTGGTCCAGTCCTGGTTCAGTCCTGGTCCAGTCCTGGTTCAGTCCTGGTCCAGTCCTGGTCCAGTCCTGGTCCAGTCCTGGTTTAGTCCTGGTTCAGTCCTGGTCCAGTCCTGGTCTGGTCAGTCTGGTCTGAGTCCTGGTCCAGTCTCTGGGTCCTGGTCCAGTCTCTGGTGGTCCAGTCTCTGGTCTGGTTCAGTCTCTGGTTCAGTCCTGGTCCAGTCTCTGGTCCAGTCCTGGTTCAGTCTCTGGTCCAGTCCTGGTCCAGTCTCTGGTTCAGTCTCTGGTCCAGTCTCTGGTTCAGTCTCTGGTCTCTGGTCCAGTCCTGGTTCAGTCAGTCCTGGTCCTGGTTCAGTCCTGGTCCAGTCCTGGTTCAGGCCTGGTCCAGTCCTGGTTCAGTCCTGGTCCAGTCCTGGTCCAGTCCTGGTCCAGTCCTGGTTCAGTCCTGGTCCAGTCCTGGTCCAGGTCCAGTCCTGGTCCAGTCCTGGTCCAGTCCTGGTTCAGTCCTGGTCCTGGTCCAGTCCTGGTCCAGTCCTGGTTCAGTCCTGGTCCAGTCCTGGTCCAGGTCCAGTCCTGGTCCAGTCCTGGTCCAGTCCTGGTCCAGTCCTGGTCCAGTCCTGGTCCAGACCTGGTTCTGGTTCTTCACAGATTCCTCTCGAGCTCCTGACTTTTGCTTCTCGTCGGTGAATAAACAAGGAAATAAGTTTGGAAACTGTGGCCAACTCAGCAACGGCTCCTTTGTGCCGTGTGCCGACCAGTGAGTACTACAAGTACTACAAGTACTACAAGTACTACAAGTACTACAGATACTACTACAAGTACTACAAGTACTACAAATACTACAGATACTACAAATACAAATCCTGCCCTGAGCACAGAGAGTCAGTCGCTGCAGATGAAGCTCTGAGCGTCACATGGTGAAACCCATAGACATAAACAGTGGACAGACGGTTGTGGCTCCGCCCCTTTCATGATAATGCGGCTCAGTCATGGAGAATTCAAAATGGCCGCGGGTTAGCCCCCACCACTCCCCCCTCGGTGGGGAGGCGGGGGGAGGGCGGCTTTGGGGCGGCCTTTTGCTGACGTACTGCCGTCGTCATCTCCATGGTTACCGCCCACTCGTAGGTGTTTGGCTCCGCCCTGACATTTCCGGCGCCTAAAGCCCGCCTTCTTCATTAGATATGCACGAACTTTAACAAATCACAGGCTAAACCAGCCGTAAGCTAACGTCACAGAGCCGTAAGCTAACGTCCCAGAGCCGTGAGCTAACGTCCCAGAGCCGTAAGCTAACGTCACGGAGCCGTAAGCTAACGTCACAGAGCCGTGAGCTAACGTCACAGAGCCGTGAGCTAACGTCACAGAGCCCTAAGCTAACGTCACAGAGCCCTAAGCTAACGTCACAGAGCCGTAAGCTAACGTCACAGAGCCGTAAGCTAACGTCACAGAGCCGTAAGCTAACGTCACAGAGCCGTGAGCTAACGTCACAGAGCCGTAAGCTAACGTCACAGAGCCGTAAGCTAACGTCACAGAGCCCTAAGCTAACGTCACAGAGCCCTAAGCTAACGTCACAGAGCCCTAAGCTAACGTCACAGAGCCGTAAGCTAACGTCACAGAGCCCTAAGCTAACGTCCCAGAGCCGTAAGCTAACGTCACAGAGCCCTAAGCTAACGTCACAGAGCCCTAAGCTAACGTCACAGAGCCCTAAGCTAACGTCACAGAGCCCTAAGCTAACATTACAGAGCCCTAAGCTAACGTCACAGAGCCGTAAGCTAACATTACAGAGCCCTAAGCTAACGTCACAGAGCCCTAAGCTAACGTCACAGAGCCCTAAGCTAACGTTTGAGACCAAAGCCGTATTCTGAGCCTCAGGCTCTAAAGTAGGTTTTCAAACGTCTAACTCCCCATTGACTTGTATTGAATAATTCTACTTCCACAGCGGCCCCTAGTGGTCAGCAGCAGATTGCAAACATGGCAGCTACAGTCGGCGGCTCAATTTGAGCGCGGTAGCCCCGCCCACTGGTGAAACACAGACACGAGGAGGCGGGGTTTAAAGAGGAGGAGGAGCTTCAGTCAGATCAGAGTCACATGGTCACCGGTCTGTGACGTTCTCGCTCCTCAGGGACGTGCTCTGTGGTCGGGTGCAGTGTCGCGGCGGTGGACAGCGCCCCCTGCTGGGCTCTGCAGAGATCCTGACCACCACGGTCCGCTCGGACCAGGACCAGGACCAGGACCTGGTCTGCAGAGGGACCTACTTCCACCTGAGCCTCGACGTGTCAGACCCGACCTTTGTGTCTGCGGGAACGAGCTGCGGAGCGGGAAAGGTACCCGGTTCAGACCCGGTCCAGACCCGGTCCAGACCCGGTCCAGACCCGGTTCAGACCCGGTTCAGACCTGGTTCTTGTGTTTCAGGTGTGTCTGGATCAGAAGTGTCAGGAGGATTCTGTGTTCAAGGTGGACGAGTGTCGCCAAAAGTGCCACGACCACGGGGTGAGTCCTGGTCCAGACCTGGTCCAGTCCTGGTCCGGTCCCGGTCCAGACCCGGTCCTGGTCCGGTCCTGGTCCGGTCCTGGTCCAGTCCTGGTCCAGACCCGGTCCAGACCTGTTCCAGACCCGGTCCAGACCCTCACAGTGAGTTTCTCTGCTCAGGTGTGTAACAGTAACGGACACTGTCACTGCGACGACGGCTGGGCTCCTCCGGACTGTGAGCGCCCCGGGACCGGAGGGAGTACTGACTCTGGACCCACCAAGTCCTCCAGAGGTCTGTCCTGATCCTGCCCTGGTCCGGTTCTATTTAGACCTGTTTTAGACAGGATTTAGGTCATGATTTAGACCTGGTCTCTCTCTGGTCTCTCTCTGGTCTAACCCCGGTCTCTCTCTGGTCTCTCTCTGGTCTCTCTCTGGTCTAACCCCGGTCTCTCTCTGGTCTCTCTCTGGTCTCTCTCTGGTCTAACCCTGGTCTCTCTCTGGTCCCTCTCTGGTCTCTCTCTGTTCTCTCTCTGGTCCCTCTCTGGTCTCTCTCTGGTCTCTCTCTGGTCTCTCTCTGGTCTAACCCTGGTCTCTCTCTGGTCTCTCTCTGGTCTCTCTCTGGTCTCTCTCTGGTCTAACCCTGGTCTCTCTCTGGTCTCTCTCTGGTCTCTCTCTGGTCTCTCTCTGGTCTCTCTCTCTGGTCTCTCTCTCTGGTCTCTCTCTCTGGTCTCTCTCTCTCTGGTCTCTCTCTGGTCTCTCTCTGGTCTCTCTCTCTGGTCCTGGTCTCTCTCTGGTCTCTCTCTGGTCCTGGTCTCTCTCTGGTCCTGGTCTCTCTCTGGTCCTGGTCTCTCTCTGGTCTCTCTCTGGTCCTGGTCTCTCTCTGGTCCTGGTCTCTCTCTGGTCCTGGTCTCTCTCTGGTCTCTCTCTGGTCTCTCTCTGGTCTCTCTCTCTGGTCTCTCTCTCTGGTCTCTCTCTGGTCTCTCTCTCTGGTCTCTCTCTCTGGTCTCTCTCTCTGGTCTCTCTCTCTGGTCTCTCTCTGGTCTCTCTCTGGTCTCTCTCTCTGGTCTCTCTCTCTGGTCTCTCTCTCTGGTCTCTCTCTCTGGTCTCTCTCTGGTCTCTCTCTGGTCTCTCTCTCTGGTCTCTCTCTCTGGTCTCTCTCTGGTCTCTCTCTCTGGTCTCTCTCTGGTCTCTCTCTCTGGTCTCTCTCTGGTCTAACCCCGGTCTCTCTCTGGTCTAAACCCGGTCTCTCTCTGGTCTCTCTCTGGTCTCTCTCTCTGGTCTGTCTCTGGTCTAAACCTGGTCTCTCTGGTCTGTCTCTGGTCCAGACTCGTCTCCGGTCCGTGTGGCTCTCCTGGTCCTGTTCCTGTTGGTCGTCCCGGTCCTGGTCTTTGTCCTGGTTTGGCCTCGAGTCCGAAGACGTGTGCAACTGAAAAACCCGAGCAAAGTCCGCCAGCACAGGTACAGTCCGGTTATAGTCCTGGTTTAGGTCCTGGTATAGGTCCTGGTATAGGTCCTGGTATAGGTCCTGGTTTAGGTCCTGGTTTAGGTCCTGGTTTAGGTCCTGGTTATAGTCCTGGTTTAGGTCCTGGTTTAGGTCCTGGTATAGGTCCTGGTATAGGTCCTGGTTTAGGTCCTGGTTTAGGTCCTGGTTTAGGTCCTGGTTATAGTCCTGGTTTAGGTCCCGGGTTATTTGTTTCTGTTTCCTTACACACAGGGGGGGCTCTTCCTCACACAGGGGCGGGGCCGTGGTCTGGTGGGCGGGGCCGCGGGCTGGTGGGCGGGGCCGTGTGCTGGTGGGCGGGGCTGTGTGCTGGTGGGCGGGGCCATGGTCTGGTGGGCGGGGCCGTGTGCTGGTGGGCGGGGCCTGACTCTTGTCTTCGGTGCAGATCCTGTCACAGCGACGGTCGAAACGTGGAGCAGGTCAGACCTCTGCGATTTCACGCTCTGACTCCGCCCCCTGGAGATGAGGTCACTGCCCAGGCCCCACCCCCTGCTCAGGTAAGGGTCCCAACCCCACCCCCACTCACAGAACCAGGGTTACACACACTGACTGTGTCTCTCTCTCTCTCTCCAGGTGAAAGGGCGACCGGCTGCTCCTTGTAAGCCCCTCCCCCCTGACCCCGTCCATGGCCCCGCCTCTCAGGTAACTCACCTGTGCAGCTTTAACTAACTTATAAACACAAACACCATGTTCCATTAGCCTCAAAGTTAGCATTAGCCTCTGAGCTAGCGTTAGCCTCAGAGTTAGCGTTAGCCTCAGAGCTAGCGTTAGCCTCAGAGCTAGCGTTAGCCTCAGAGTTAGCGTTAGCCTCAGAGCTAGCGTTAGCCTCAGAGCTAGTGTTAGCCTCAGAGTTAGCGTTAGCCTCAGAGCTAGCGTTAGCCTCAAAGTTAGCGTTAGCCTCAGACTTAGCGTTAGCCTCACACTTAGTGTTAGCCTCAGAGCTAGCGTTAGCCTCAAAGTTAGCGTTAGCCTCAGACTTAGTGTTAGCCTCAGTGCTAGTGTTAGCCTCAGAGTTAACGTTAGCCTCAGAGTTAGTGTTAGCCTCAGAGCTAGCGTTAGCCTCAGAGCTAGCGTTAGCCTCAGAGTTAGTGTTAGCCTCAGAGCTAGCGTTAGCCTCAGACTTAGCGTTAGCCTCAGAGCTAGCGTTAGCCTCAGAGTTAGCGTTAGCCTCAGAGCTAGTGTTAGCCTCAGAGCTAGCGTTAGCCTCAGAGCTAGCGTTAGCCTCAGAGCTAGCGTTAGCCTCAGAGTTAGCGTTAGCCTCAGAGCTAGCGTTAGCCTCAGAGTTAGCGTTAGCCTCAGAGCTAGCGTTAGCCTCAGAGTTAGCGTTAGCCTCAGAGCTAGCGTTAGCCTCTGAGTTAGCGTTAGCCTCAGAGCTAGCGTTAGCCTCAAAGTTAGCGTTAGCCTCAGACTTAGCGTTAGCCTCACACTTAGTGTTAGCCTCAGAGCTAGCGTTAGCCTCAAAGTTAGCGTTAGCCTCAGACTTAGTGTTAGCCTCAGTGCTAGTGTTAGCCTCAGAGTTAACGTTAGCCTCAGAGTTAGCGTTAGCCTCAGAGCTAGCGTTAGCCTCAGAGCTAGCGTTAGCCTCAGAGTTAGCGTTAGCCTCAGACTTAGTGTCAGCCTCAGTGCTAGTGTTAGCCTCAGAGTTAGCGTTAGCCTCAGAGTTAGTGTTAGCCTCCAGAGCTGGGGCAAGTAGCCTCAGAGCTGGCGTTAGCCTCAGAGTTAGCGTTAGCCTCAGAGCTGGCGTTAGCCTCAGACTTAGCGTTAGCCTCAGAGCTGGCGTTAGCCTCCAGAGCTGGCGTTAGCCTCAGAGTTAGCGTTAGCCTCAGAGCTAGCGTTAGCCTCTGAGCTAGCGTTAGCCTCAGAGTTAGCATTAGCCTCAGAGCTAGGGTTAGCCTCAAAGTTAGCGTTAGCCTCAGAGCTAGCGTTAGCCTCAGAGTTAGCGTTAGCCTCAGAGCTAGCGTTAGCCTCAGACTTAGCGTTAGCCTCAGAGCTAGCGTTAGCCTCAGAGCTAGCGTTAGCCTCAGAGTTAGCGTTAGCCTCAGAGCTAGCGTTAGCCTCTGAGCTAGCGTTAGCCTCAGAGTTAGCGTTAGCCTCAGAGCTAGGGTTAGCCTCAAAGTTAGCGTTAGCCTCAGACTTAGCGTTAGCCTCACACTTAGTGTTAGCCTCAAAGTTAGCGTTAGCCTCAGACTTAGTGTTAGCCTCAGTGCTAGTGTTAGCCTCAGAGTTAACGTTAGCCTCAGAGTTAGTGTTAGCCTCAGAGCTAGCGTTAGCCTCAGACTTAGCGTTAGCCTCAGAGCTAGCGTTAGCCTCAGAGCTAGCGTTAGCCTCAGAGATAGCGTTAGCCTCAGAGCTAGCGTTAGCCTCTGAGCTAGCGTTAGCCTCAGAGTTAGCGTTAGCCTCAGAGCTAGGGTTAGCCTCAAAGTTAGCGTTAGCCTCAGAGCTAGCGTTAGCCTCAGAGTTAGCGTTAGCCTCAGAGCTAGCGTTAGCCTCAGACTTAGCGTTAGCCTCAGAGCTAGCGTTAGCCTCAGAGCTAGCGTTAGCCTCAGAGCTAGCGTTAGCCTCAGAGCTAGCGTTAGCCTCTGAGCTAGCGTTAGCCTCAGAGTTAGCGTTAGCCTCAGAGCTAGGGTTAGCCTCAAAGTTAGCGTTAGCCTCAGACTTAGCGTTAGCCTCAGAGCTAGCGTTAGCCTCAGAGTTAGCGTTAGCCTCAGACTTAGTGTTAGCCTCAGTGCTAGTGTTAGCCTCAGACTTAGTGTTAGCCTCAGAGTTAGTGTTAGCCTCAGAGCTAGCGTTAGCCTCAGAGCTAGCGTTAGCCTCAGAGTTAGCGTTAGCCTCAGAGCTAGCGTTAGCCTCAGACTTAGCGTTAGCCTCAGACATAGCGTTAGCCTCAGACTTAGCGTTAGCCTCAGACTTAGCGTTAGCCTCAGACATAGCGTTAGCCTCAGACTTAGCGTTAGCCTCAGACTTAGCGTTAGCCTCAGACTTAGCGTTAGCCTCAGACATAGCGTTAGCCTCAGACTTAGCGTTAGCCTCAGACATAGCGTTAGCCTCAGAGCTAGCGTTAGCCTCAGAGCTAGCGTTAGCCTCAGAGTTAGCGTTAGCCTGTTATGTTTCTGCAGATATAATTAAAAACTAGTATTTGTGCAGAAAAACCTAAAAATCAGGATTAGCCAAAAAAATATGAAATAAATAAATGCAGTAATCCAGAGCCATCTGGCTCTGGCTCTGGCTCTGGCCCTGGCCCTGGCCCTGGCCCTGGCCCTGGCCCTGGCCCTGGCCCTGGCCCTGGCTCTGGTTCTGGTTCTGGTTCTGGTTCTGAGGCTAATCCCAGTTTCTTCTTCACTTTTTCTTTCAGTCTTCGTAGAATGTTTAGTTTCCTGGTTTTAAAGGCTCTGTTTAACACTTCCTGTTTCCTTCTGAGCGCACTCAGTGGAGCTGAAGGTTTAGCTAACGCTCTGCTAACGCTATTAACCCTTTCAGCTAAAGAAAGCTCCGCCCACAAAGCCGCTCCCCCCTGTCTCGGCCGCTCAGGTACGCCCCCCTCTGGCCACACACGGCTGTTTGTCCTTCAGTCTGACACTAATGTACTGTGCACGCAGCCCCTCCCACTGAGGCCCCTCCCACTGGCCCCGCCCCCTCACCTGCACCAGCCTCATCACCACGGCAACAGTGGCGTCTCCTTCAGCAGGTAAGGCCCTGTTTGCGCACGTTTCCCGCTCTTTGTGGCGTTTCTCTGACTCTGACTGTCCTCAGGCCCCGCCCTCTGCCTCTGAGCGGCCCCTCCCACAGCGGCAGGACAGCGCCCCCCGCTGCATCTCACATGGAACCGCAAGAACCTTAAAGCACTGAAGCGCAAAGGACGCTGGGAAATGGAGTCCGGCCTTTAACGAGTTTGAATCAAACTGTGGATTTATGAGAGGACTGTGACAGCCAATCAGAGCGCAGCGTGGACCGACTACAGCCAATCAGAGCGCAGCGTGGACCGACTACAGCCAATCAGAGCGCAGCGTGGACCGACGACAGCCAATCAGAGCGCAGCGTGGCCTGGGGCTGAGCTTCTGTAAATGACTTTGTGACTCATGACCTTAAACCGTTTTATTGTTTTGTATTTATTACAAACGCGTCACGTGACACTTTTGAGCGAATCATGTGACTCTGTTGTCACTTCCTGTGTTTGATCAAACACATTTAGAGCGGTTTGTTTGTATCATGTTCACATTATTTGGTCTCATTTTAATTACATTGACATTTTCTTTTGAATGAATCCAACTTTGTAGAAGGAGCCGACGCCAAACTGAGCTCCGCCCTCAGCCCCTCCCTCAGCCCCGCCCTCAGCCCCGCCTTCTGCCCCTCCTTCAGCCCCACCCTCTGCCCCTCCTTCAGCCCCACCCTCTGCCCCTCCCTCAGCCCCTCCTTCAGCCCTGCCCTCTCCCTCAGCCCCGCCCCTTGCCCCTCCCTCAGCCCCGCCCTCTGCCCCTCCCTCAGCCCCGCCCTCTGCCCCTCCTTCAGCCCTGCCCTCTCCCTCAGCCCCTCCCTCTGCCCCTCCCTCAGCCCCGCCCTCAGCCCCTCCTTCAGCCCTGCCCTCTCCCTCAGCCCCGCCCTCAGCCCGTCCTTCAGCCCTGCCCTCTCCTTCAGCTCCGCCCTCAGCCCCTCCTTCAGCCCTGCCCTCTCCTTCAGCTCCGCCCTCAGCCCCTCCCTCTGCCCCCTCCTTCAGCTCCTGCCCTCTCCTTCAGCTCCGCCTCAGCCCCTCCCCTCTGCCCCCTCCTTCAGCCCTGCCCTCTCCTTCAGCCGCCCTCAGCCCCTCCCTCTGCCCCTCCTTCAGCCCCGCCCTCTGCTCCTCCCTCTGCCCCTCCTTCAGCCCTGCCCTCTCCTTCAGCTCCGCCCTCAGCCCCTCCCTCTGCCCCTCCTTCAGCCCTGCCCTCTCCTTCAGCTCCGCCCTCAGCCCCTCCCTCTGCCCCTCCTTCAGCCCCGCCCTCTGCTCCTCCCTCTGCCCCTCCTTCAGCCCTGCCCTCTCCTTCAGCTCCGCCCTCTGCTCCTCCCTCTGCCCCTCCTTCAGCTCCTGCTCCTCTCCTTCAGCTCCGCCCTCAGCCCCTCCCTCTGCCCCTCCTTCAGCCCCGCCCTCTGCTCCTCCCTCTGCCCCTCCTTCAGCCCTGCCCTCTCCTTCGGCTCCGCCCTCAGCCCCTCCCTCTGCCCCTCCCTCAGCCCCTCCCTCAGCCCCGCCCTCAGCCCCTGATAAGCGACGTCAGCGTTTGGCTCCAGTCGAGTCGAGCTAATCGTGGACAGCGGCTAAAGTGGAGCTAGCAGTTATAGCGGCTAAAGTGGAGCTAGCAGTTATAGCGGCTAAAGTGGAGCTAGCAGTTATAGCGGCTAAAGTGGAGCTAGCAGTTATAGCGGCTAAAGTGGAGCTAGCAGTTTAAAGTGGAGCTAGCAGTTATAGTGGAGCTAGCAGTTATAGCGGCTAAAGTGGAGCTAGCAGTTATAGCGGCTAAAGTGGAGCTAGCAGTTATAGCGGCTAAAGTGGAGCTAGCAGTTATAGCGGCTAAAGTGGAGCTAGCAGTTATAGCGGCTAAAGTGGAGCTAGCAGTTATAGCGGCTAAAGTGGAGCTAGCAGTTATAGCGGCTAAAGTGGAGCCAGACTCCATATTTAAATCCGAGTGCTCGTAACGTGGCGACCACACGGACCAATCAGGAGCGAGGTTGTTGCTAACGCGAGCTAAACCGGCCTCTGATTGGTCAGTTCTTGTTGTAATAAGTTGATTATGAACATGAGGATCCTGTGTCAGACGTTTTAGCTCCAGGTGTGAGTTTGACAGAAGAGGCGGAGCTCAGATCTTTCGTCCAATCAGGTGGGATTCATTTCCTACTTTGTTGTGATTTTGATTTGAAAAAAAAAAATCTAATTCAATATCAACAGATTTAATGTTTTGGAATAAGATTTCTAAACAGAACTTCAGGCCTCACAACACACTGGTTTGGAGCCTCAGGGGCCCCAGCAGCGACTCACGAGGAGCCAAGGCATGATCAATGCTGCTCCCACAACCTGCGACTGCTAATGATCAAATACAGACATGATGGATTCAAGGAAAGGAATTCCCCAAAGGAAAACTTACAAACAAGAACAAAACAAGAACAAATGACATTAAATGACACGCCCCCTGGGCCCCTGTGAGGGGCCTAGACCCACCACAGCTTCACTCTGTGGCTCCTCCCTCTGCTTCACTCTGTGGCTCCTCCCTCTGAAGGAGCCACACGGACTGTGTACTTGGACCTTCATCAAAACACTGTTTCACTTTTTCATCTAAAATGTAAACCTTTTGTTTCAAACATGTCCCACAGAGCGGACCTCGTCATGAGGCGGGGCCCCCGGAGGCCCCTGGAGGCCCCGGCCCCTGGAGGCCCCGGCCCCTGGAGGCTCGGCCCCTGGAGGCGCGGCCCCTGGAGGCCCCTGGAGGCTCTGCCCCTGGAGGCGTGGCCCCCGGAGGCGCGGCCCCTGGAGGCCCCTGGAGGCTCTGCCCCTGGAGGCGTGGCCCCCGGAGGCGCGGCCCCCAGAGGCTCCAGAGCTTTGTTCTGTTTCTCCCTCAGGCCTCGGGTCAGTCCTGGCCTCTTCACTCTGTGACTTTCACCGGTTTGTGTTAAGAATAAAATAATAATAATTGAAGCTGAGCCTGAAGAAGGACCAGCCTCCAGAGCCGGGCCGGGCCCCTGGGGGCCCCTGAGGGCCCCTGAGGGCCCCAGACGTCGCTCCCAGACGACCCGACGTCCCACAAACGCACCTTCACCTGTATTTACTGTTTGTTTCTTATTTTATTAAATAAATGGCCCTTTTCTTTTTCAACTCAGAGACTCATTAGTCCTGGCTCAGTCCAGACAGTTCCTCTGACAGTTCTTCTGACAGTTCCTCAGACAGTTCCTCTGACAGTTCCTCTGACGGTTCCTCAGACGGTTCCTCAGACGGTTCCTCAGACGGTTCCTCTGACGGTTCCTCTGACAGTTCCTCTGACAGTTCCTCTGACAGTTCCTCAGACAGTTCCTCAGACAGTTCCTCAGACAGTTCCTCTGACAGTTCCTCTGACAGTTCCTCAGACAGTTCCTCAGACAGTTCCTCTGACAGTTCCTCTGACAGTTCCTCTGACAGTTCCTCAGACAGTTCCTCAGACAGTTCCTCAGACAGTTCCTCTGACAGTTCCTCTGACAGTTCCTCTGACAGTTCCTCTGACGCACACACACACTGTACACACACACACACACACTGTACACACAGGGGCCCGAGGAGGAGGCTTTCATTCGTCCTTGTATCACGTTTGACCCGCGGCCTGTGGCTGGTGTCGCCCTCTGGTGGAAACAAACCACACGACGTCACTGTCAACAAACGAAAGGAGCGTTTTCCCGTAAACCCCGCCCCCTCCGAGACCAGACCAGGACCAGAACCAGACCAGGACCAGGACCAGATCAAGGCCCGGACCAGGACCAGATCAAGACCAGGACCAGACCAGGACCAGGACCAGCAGCAGAAAAGGTGAAACTCTAACCAGGTAAACAGAAAGTTAAAGCGCATGCGCAAGAGAAAGAAAGAAGAGCTGCCAGAACCGAACCAGAACCAAACCAGAACTAAACCAGGACTAAACCAGAACCAAACCAGGACTAAACCAGGTCTAAACCAGGACTAAACCAGGTCTAAACCAGGACTAAACCAGAACCGAACCAGAACCAAACCAGGACTAAACCAGGACTAAACCAGAACCAAACCAGGACTAAACCAGGACTAAAGCTGGACTCTCTATAAAAAGTAGAAAAGTCCAAAGTGCAGACGTTTGTTCAAATGTTCCATCTGGTTCTTTTATTATATTTAACACAAACAGATTGATTTTTATTTCCGCGTTGAGGCCTCGGTCTGTTCAGACTCAAACAGCAGATCAAACACGGTACTTTCTTCACGTTTGTCCAAACAGAACAAATGCACGTGAACGCCTCATTATCTGTGCGCTGTTTAACGCGCTGTTTAACGTGGCAACGTCACGTCACGTGACCCTCCGCTCCGCTCGTGCACTTTTGTGATGTGGAGATAAAGAGAAAAATACGACGTTTATATCGTTTTAACACAAGTTGGAATGACGTGTTCCGTAGTTGTGACGCATGCGCACATCAGCTTTAACGTGAAAACGCAGAGCCAGAGCCTCGCGCCTCCATCCGCCAGGGGCCGCCCTGACGCAGGTCACGTCCGTAAACGCTGCAGCTCTGCGTTATATTCGCGTAAATCCTGCCTGAGGGGCGGGGCTTAAACAGTCCGTGTCCAGGTGAGAGTCACCTGTGATCGACCTGACGCAGGTCCTACAGACACAGGTCCTGGAGACACAGGTCCTACAGACACAGGTCCTACAGACACAGGTCCTACAGACACAGGTCCTGGAGACACAGGTCCTACAGACACAGGTCCTACAGACACAGGTCCTACAGACACAGGTCCTACAGACACAGGTCCTACAGACACAGGTCCTGGAGACAGAGCGACTTTAGCTCATCGTCTGTTCATTTACTTTAATAAAATAAACACAATGGAATAATGAGCTCGTGTTAGAGTCAGACTTTATTTAACGTCGACTGAACTGTTCTGTGGTCGGTGTAATCCCTCACTCGTCCAGCAGGGGTCGCACTAAAGGGTCAAAGATCGTCATCTGGACTGTTTTTGTTTCCAGAAAATGACTTTCAAACAGAAACGACGACCTTTGAACCTTTGGAAGTGTTATTTCTGCTGAACTTTGAGACTTTTTACACCAAATAAAGGTTCAATCTGGGCCTGAAGCCTCAGGACGTTCGTGTCTGAAGCTTCAGGACGTTTGAAGCTTCGGCTCGTCGTGCCGTTCGGGTCGCTCTGGTTCACGCGCCGCTCGCTCTGTCCACAGATGGCGTCGTCTACTGTCACCAGAGTGGGCGGAGTCATCGTGGTGACGCAGGTCATTCCTCAGAACGAACGAAATGCTGTGGCTCTGGAGGACACGCCCCCTCAGGCCCCGGTCACGCCCCCTGCCACACAAGCCCCGCCCCCTGCCCCGGTGAAGACAGACGAGATGGCGGCTGAGTTCCTGCGCGGCGCACCTGCCGTTCTGGGGGTCAGAGTTCATCGAAACATAACAGTGATGCACCGATTAGTTCAAACCATAACCAGAGGCTCAGAGTCTGAGCCTCAAAGACACTTTTGTGCCAAATATTAAAGTCCGGTTGTTTCTGTTCCAGGTTTTCCAGCTGGTCTTTGGACTCGTGTTGGTTCTGTTCAGTTTCACTGCAGCGTTTCACCGAATCCTCCTCCTGCACCTGCCACTCTGCTCCTCAGGCCTCGTGAGACAGGACCAGGACCAGACCAGGACCAGGACAGGACCAGGACAGGACCAGGACCAGCACAGGGCCAGGACAGGGCCAAGACCAGGACAGGGCCAGGACCAGGACCAGGACAGGGCCCCCTCTGACCCTCTCTGACCCCCTCTCTGACCCTCTCTTTCCCTCTCTGACCCTCTCTGACCCCCTCTCTGACCCTCTCTGTCCCTCTCTGACCCTCTCTGTCCCTCTCTGACCCTCTCTGACCCTCTCTGACCCTCTCTGTCCCTCTCTGTCCCTCTTTGACCCTCTCTGTCCCTCTTTGACCCTCTCTGTCCCTCTCTGTCCCTCTCTGACCCTCTCTGACCCCCTCTCTGACCCTCTCTGACCCTCTCTGACCCTCTCTCTGGCCCTCTCTGACCCTCTCTGACCCTCTCTGACCCTCTCTGACCCTCTCTGACCCCCTCTCTGACCCTCTCTGACCCTCTCTGACCCTCTCTGACCCCCTCTCTGGCCCTCTCTGACCCCTCTCTGACCCTCTGACCCCTCTCTGACCCTCTGACCCCCTCTCTGACCCTCCCTTGCCCTCTCTGACCCTCTGACCCCCTCTCTGACCCTCTCTGGCCCTCTCTGTCCCTCTCTGACCCCCTCTCTGACCCTCTCTGACCCTCTCTGGCCCTCTCTGACCCTCTCTGACCCTCTCTGACCCTCTCTGTCCCTCTCTGGCCCTCTCTGACCCCCTCTCTGACCCTCTCTGACCCCCTCTCTGACCCTCTCTTGCCCTCTCTGACCCTCTCTGACACCCTCTCTGGCCTTCTCTGACCCTCTCTGACCCCCTCTGACCCTCTCTGGCCCTCTCTGACCCTCTCTGACCCTCTCTGACCCTCTCTGACCTCTCTCTGGCCCTCTCTGACCCTCTCTGACCCTCTCTGACCCTCTCTCTCCCCCTCTCTGTCCCTCTCTGACCCTCTCTGACCCTCTCTCTTGCCCTCTCTGACCCCCTCTGACCCCCTCTGACCCCCTCTGACCCTCTCTCTGACCCTCTCTGACCCCCTCTCTGTCCATCTCTGACCCTCTCTGGCCCTCTCTGACCCCTCTCTGACCCTCTGACCCCTCTCTGACCCTCTGACCCCCTCTCTGACCCTCCCTTGCCCTCTCTGACCCTCTGACCCCCTCTCTGACCCTCTCTGGCCCTCTCTGTCCCTCTCTGTCACCCTCTCTGACCCTCTCTGACCCTCTCTGGCCCTCTCTGACCCTCTCTGACCCCCTCTCTGACCCTCTCTGGCCCTCTCTGACCCTCTCTGACCCCCTCTCTGACCCACTCTCTGACCCTCTCTGGCCCTCTCTGACCCTCTCTGACCCCCTCTCTGACCCTCTCTTGCCCTCTCTGACCCTCTCTGACCCCCTCTGACCCTCTCTGGCCTTCTCTGACCCTCTCTGACCCCCTCTGACCCTCTCTGGCCCTCTCTGACCCTCTCTGACCCGCTCTCTGGCCCTCTCTGACCCCCTCTGACCCCCTCTAACCCCCTCTCTGACCCTCTCTCTGACCCTCTCTGACCCTCTCTCTGGCCCTCTCTGACCCCCTCTGACCCTCTCTGACCCCCTCTGACCCTCTCTCTGACCCTCTCTGACCCCCTCTCTGTCCATCTCTGACCCTCTCTGGCCCTCTCTAACCCCCTCTCTGACCCTCTCTGGCCCTCTCTGGCCCTCTCTTACCCCATCTCTGACCATCTCTAACCCTCTCTGACCCCCTCTCTGACCCTCTCTGGCCCTCTCTAACCCCATCTCTGACCATCTCTAACCCTCTCTGACCCCCTCTCTGACCCCCTCTGACCCGCTCTCTTGCTCTCTCTGACCCTCTGTCCCTCTCTCTGTCCCCCTCTGACCCCCTCTGACCCTCTCTCTGACCCTCTCTGACCCCCTCTCTGACCCCCTCTGACCCCCTCTGACCCTCTCTCTGACCCTCTCTGACCCCCTCTGACCCCCTCTGACCCCCTCTCTGACCCCCTCTGACCCTCTCTGACCCTCTCTGACCCCCTCTCTGGCCCTCTCTGACCCTCTCTGACCCCCTCTCTGACCCCCTCTGACCCCCTCTGACCCTCTCTCTGACCCTCTCTGACCCCCTCTCTGTCCATCTCTGACCCTCTGACCCCCTCTGACCCTCTGACCCTCTCTCTTGCCCTCTCTGACCCTCTGACCCTCTCTCTTGCCCTCTCTGACCCTCTCTGACCCTCTGACCCTCTCTCTGACCCCCTCTGACCCCCTCTGACCCTCTCTCTGACCCTCTCTCTGACCCTCTCTGACCCTCTCTGGCCCTCTCTGACCCTCTCTGACCCTCTGACCCTCTCTCTTGCCCTCTCTGACCCTCTGACCCTCTCTCTGGCCCTCTCTGACCCCCTCTGACCCCCTCTGACCCTCTCTCTGACCCTCTCTGACCCCCTCTGACCCTCTCTCTGACCCTCTCTGACCCCCTCTCTGTCCATCTCTGACCCTCTCTGACCCCCTCTGACCCTCTCTCTGACCCTCTCTGTGCCCCTCTCTGACCCCCTCTCTGTCCATCTCTGACCCTCTCTAACCCTCTCTGACCCCCTCTCTGACCCTCTCTGGCCCTCTCTGACCCTCTCTGACCCTCTGACCCTCTCTGCCCTCTCTGACCCTCTCTGACCCCCTCTCTGGCCCTCTCTGACCCTCTCTGACCCTCTCTGACCCCCTCTGACCCCTCTGTCCCTCTCTCTGACCCTCTCTGACCCCCTCTCTGTCCATCTCTGACCCTCTGACCCTCTGACCCTCTCTCTTGCCCTCTCTGACCCTCTGACCCTCTCTCTTGCCCTCTCTGACCCTCTGACCCTCTCTCTGGCCCTCTCTGACCCCCTCTGACCCTCTCTCTGACCCCCTCTCTGTCCATCTCTGACCCTCTCTGACCCTCTCTGACCCTCTCTGACCCTCTCTAACCCCCTCTCTGACCCTCTCTGACCCTCTCTAACCCCATCTCTGACCATCTCTAACCCTCTCTGACCCCCTCTCTGACCCCCTCTGACCCTCTCTCTGACCCTCTCTGACCCCCTCTCTGTCCATCTCTGACCCTCTGTCCCCCTCTGACCCTCTCTCTGACCCTCTCTGACCCTCTCTGACCTCTCTGGCCCTCTCTGACCCTCTCTGACCCCTCTCTCTGACCCTCTCTCTGACCCTCTCTGACCCTCTCTCTGACCCTCTCTGACCCCCTCTGACCCTCTCTCTGACCCTCTCTGACCCTCTGACCCTCTCTCTGTCCATCTCTGACCCTCTCTCTGACCCTCTCTGACCCCCTCTGACCCTCTCTGACCCTCTGGCCCTCTCTGACCCCCTCTCTGACCCTCTCTGACCCCCTCTGACCCTCTCTCTGACCCTCTCTGACCCTCTCTGACCCTCTCTGACCCTCTCTGGCCCTCTCTGACCCTCTCTCTGGCCCTCTCTGACCTCTCTGACCCTCTCTGACCCTCTCTGACCCTCTCTGGCCCTCTCTCTGACCCTCTCTGACCCCCTCTCTGACCCTCTCTGACCCCCTCTGACCCTCTCTCTGACCCTGCTCTCTGACCCTCTCTGACCCTCTCTGTCCCCCTCTGACCCTCTCTCTGACCCTCTCTCTGACCCTCTCTGACCCTCTCTGGCCCTCTCTGACCCTCTCTGACCCTCTGACCCTCTCTGACCCTCTCTGACCCTCTCTGACCCTCTCTGACCTCTCTGGCCCCCTCTCTGACCCTCTCTGACCCCCTCTGACCCTCTCTCTGACCCTCTCTGACCCTCTCTGACCTCTCTGACCCCCTCTCTGACCCTCTCTGACCCTCTCTGACCCCCTCTCTGACCTCTCTGACCCTCTCTCTGACCCTCTCTGTCCCTCTCTGACCCTCTCTGACCCCCTCTCTGACCCTCTCTGACCCTCTCTGACCCTCTCTGACCTCTCTGGCCCCCTCTCTGACCCTCTCTGGCCCTCTCTGGCCCTCTCTGACCCTCTCTGACCCTCTCTGACCCCCTCTCTGACCTCTCTGACCCTCTCTCTGACCCTCTACCTGGCCCTCTCTGGCCCCTCTCTGACCCTCTCTGACCCTCTCTGACCCTCTCTGACCCTCTCTGACCTCTCTGACCCTCTCTCTGACCCTCTCTGACCCTCTCTGACCCCCTCTCTGACCTCTCTGACCCTCTCTCTGACTCTCTCTGACCCTCTCTGACCCTCTCTAGCCCTCTCTGACCCTCTCTGACCTCTCTGGCCCCCTCTCTGGCCCTCTCTGGCCCTCTCTGACCCTCTCTGACCCCCTCTCTGACCTCTCTGACCCTCTCTCTGACCCTCTCTGACCCTCTCTGGCCCTCTCTGACCCTCTCTGACCCTCTCTGACCCTCTCTCTGACCCTCTCTGACCCTCTCTGGCCCTCTCTGACCCTCTCTGACCCTCTCTGACCCTCTCTGACCCCCTCTCTGACCTCTCTGACCCTCTCTCTGACCCTCTCTGACCCTCTCTGACCTCTCTGACCCTCTCTCTGACCCTCTCTGACCCTCTCTGACCCTCTCTGACCCTCTCTGACCCTCTCTGACCCTCTCTCTCTCTCTCTCTCTGACCCTCTCTGACCCTCTCTGACCCCCTCTCTGACCTCTCTGACCCTCTCTCTGACCCTCTCTGACCCTCTCTGACCCCCTCTCTGACCTCTCTGACCCTCTCTCTGACCCTCTCTGACCCTCTCTGACCCTCTCTGACCCCCTCTCTGACCTCTCTGACCCTCTCTCTGACCCTCTCTGACCCTCTCTGACCCTCTCTGTTTCAGTTGGTCGTTGCTGGCTCTGTGACACTTGCGGCTCGGAGTCGGACTTGTTGACAACTGCTTGGTTTTGCGTGTTAACGTGGAGTGCCAGCAGGTGGCGTCTGTTGCAGGCTGTGCAGGTCATCTTAAGGTCACACTCTGCTGCTCTGTGACCTCGCCCACAGCACCAGCACCTGTTGCTGCTCTTAATCCAACTTTGACGCTGGGGTGTGGTCAGCTGACTAAAGTTAGAACAGTTGAGTGCTTCCCGTTATCACAGTAGGGACACCTTACCCTTGACCTGGCTGGCAGGAGGGTTAGGCTCATCTTCTGTCCCTGGCAGAATGGGGGCTGGTCTGGCCGCAGGTTTGTACAGCTTGCTAGACACTCCCACTTGACTGTGTCTTTGCGGGAGCTAAACCTCACTGTGTCCACCTGCACCTGCATCTCGAACTCCAACCAGTCTGCCAGGTCGTGCAGTGTGGGAATTGGCACATCGAAAGGATGTGTAAGGCGTCGAAAACTAGCTCGCAAGTCATGCGGCAATTTACCAAGGAGCCGGGAGACGTGGGAGCCACACTCAAGCTCCACTCTACCCTTCCTTCCTAGTTGCTGCAGCATGCTAGCTAGGGAGCGCACCTTTAGGGCGAATGTCCGGAAGGTCTTAATGTCCCCAGACACTACGTTGGGTCCCTCCATCAGCTCTCATGGGGTTTTGTGTAGTTTTTCCTGAAGGAGGGTCAAAGGACAGGGGCATTCTGGGACAGTTATCTGAACTGCTTTGACCTGTGGCCCATCGAGGCAACTGTTGTTGTGATTTTGGGGCATTAGAAAAATAAATGGATTTGATTTGATTTGATTTGATTTGCGATACGCTGTAGTGCAAGCTGGTGAGTCTGTCCAAACTGCTGGTTGAGCACATCCAAAGGGTACAGGGAGTTAACGTAAGAGTCTGTCACTAGGGCCTCTTCCAGCTTTAGGTGGTCACAGAGGATCTGATATTTAAACCTTTCTGTGGCGTCTCTGGGTAGGAGGTTCTCCAGTGCTATCCTCAGCCCGGCAAACTCTCTTGGGCTGGGATGGCCTAAATCTGGGATGGTAGGAGTTGGTCCTCTATAAACCCGCTCCTGACCTCCGGCAGGGCTGGCGGTAGCTGGAGTGACGGCGTGGAGGGGACTCATGTTGGTAATGGGGGGCTCAGGAGATGTGTCCTCATACCTCTCACTAAGATGTTGCCTCCGGGAGGCAGACTGTCTCTCTGGGGGTAGCGGTAGGTTGACTGATGATGGTACCTCTCTGATGTACGGCTGTGCTCTGGTGAGCGTGCTGGACGTCTCTGTGGCGAGTCGTGGCGTGACAGAGAGGGATGCCGTCATTGGTCAGACCGGTGTGAAAGAAAAATGTCATTTGATGTATTGTATTTACACGTGACCATTTGTCTGTATGAATTGTCTGCATCCAAACCTGGAGCTACAAGTGTCAGAGGGACACCTGGGGTCTTTGTTTCTCTGTTCCTTCCTAAACAAAAGCTCCCATTTGGCCTCTCCACTCTGAGAAGCACCTTTTTCATTCTTATTTAACCTCCTGGACCCCCTATGGTTAACCAGTCTCCTCAGAGAGACACCACCAGAGACATTCTAATTTGATCGTCTGGACCCCCTGCATGTAACCACTCTAATGTGTATTGTAATGTACCCCCCCACCCTGTGACTGCCTGACAAACCTGTTTCTCAGTGGCCCTCCTGGGCTGGCCCACTGTAACTCTAAATATATGGCTGTGTTTCTTATTGTGGGGCTCGCGTCGTTGCTCCATTGGTCACCCGTGTAGTTGAGACAGAACATCTGTCTGGGAACAGTTATTCTTTGATGCATCTGAGAATAAAGAATCCACCTTTTTGAGAGAGACAGTGCTCCTTTTCCTTGGACTTATTACACAAAATTCCACAACACCGGCTGCTGTCCGATCGCCTGCAAGGAGGCAGTGGACCTGGGACACTTTGGAGGTGACTTAGGTTGGACCTGTGACTTTACCGGAGAGTGACTGTGCTGTGGTGAGGGACTGGATGAGGAGCTGCTCACCTCTGACCTCTGACCTCTGACCTGCGTCAGTGAGCTGGGCCCTAATTGGCTGCTCCATACAGAGTCAATCTCTGGGCAGAAAAAGTCTTACATTGAGGGTCCCAAGATGGAGGCCCCAAGATACAGGGCCTTTTCAACATGGAGCGTCAGACATTTTAGTTCCAGATGTGAGTTTGACCCAAACAGTCACAGAGTGAAGGCTCCAGGGCCCAACAGGAAGAGGGCGGAGCTCGTCTGAAGGACACTTCCTGTTTGGGACGCGAGGGCCAGGGATATGTACGGTCTGTGGTTTGAACCTTCAGCTCGTCTTTGATTGGCCGTTACCTGTGGCAGGTGCGTCTGACGGCCGGTTGGAGCGCGCTCGGTTCGCTCCTGAGTGCGGGGGGCGTGGCCTACCTGGGCTGGCTGCTGTCCTTGCCCCGCTCCTCGAAACGACTCTGTGACGAACTCGACTACAAGAGCTGCTTCGAGCGAGGCCTGTGGAACCTGGACGTGAGTCTGACCCTGTCTGACCCTGTCTGACCCTGTCACTGACCCTGTCTGACCCTGACCCTGTCACTGACCCTGTCTGACCCTGTCACTGACCCTGTATGACCCTGTCACTGACCCTGACCCTGACCCTGTCACTGACCCTGTCACTGACCCTGTCACTGACACTGACCCTGTCTGACCCTGTCTGACCCGACCCTGTCTGACCCTGTCACTGACCCTGTCTGACCCTGTCACTGACTCTGTCACTGACCCTGTCACTGACCCTGTCTGACTCTGACCCTGACCCTGTCACTGACCCTGTCTGACTCTGACCCTGACCCTGTCACTGACCCTGTCTGACCCTGACCCTTTCTGCCCCTGTCTGACCCTGACCCTGTCACTGACCCTGCCCCTGTCTGCCCCTGTCTGACCCTGACCCTGTCACTGACCCTGTCCCTGACCCTGACCCTGTCACTGTCACTGTCACTGTCACTGACCCTGTCACTGACCCTGTCACTGACCCTGCCCCTGTCTGCCCCTGTCAGAGCCTGCTGCTGTCGATGCACATCCTGTTCCTGGTCCTGTTGGCTCTGGAGCTGGTGTTTTCGCTCGTCGTTTCCGTCTTTGCCGTAAAAGCGACTCGGCGCCACCTGCAGGTCGCTCTGCACTTCCACCTTTTGTGATCCTGGTTTTACTTTTATTTATTTGTATTTTTAATCTTGTTTAAAAATGTTTCAGAATGTTTTGTCTGACGCCGGGAGCTACGAGAGTTTACTGAAGCCGGAGTGAGCGCCGCTCCACAGACCTGACTCTGTGCGGGCCGTGGGCCGCGGGCCGTGGGCCGTGGGCCGCGGGCCGTTTGGACCGGTCTGTCTCTGTGTCGTGTGGATTATTATATTCAGATTTCTACAAAAGAACCAGGACTGTACCAGGACTAAACCAGGTCTAAACCAGGACTGAACCAGGACTAAACCAGGACTAAACCAGGACTAAACCAGGTCTAAACCAGGACTGGACCAGGACTGAACCAGGACTAAACCAGGACTAAACCAGGTCTAAACCAGGACTGGACCAGCACTAAACCAGGACTGTACCAGGACTGAACCAGGACTAAACCAGGTCTAAACCAGGACTGGACCAGGACTAAACCAGGACTGTACCAGGACTGAACCAGGACTAAACCAGGACTAAACCAGGACTGTACCAGGACTGAACCAGGACTAAACCAGGTCTAAACCAGGACTGGACCAGGACTAAACCAGGACTGTACCAGGACTGAACCAGGACTAAACCAGGACTAAACCAGGACTGGACCAGGACTTTCCTCTGACCTGTGACTTGTATTTACTCAAACATTATTTCTTGAATCTTAAACTTTTGACAATAAACACTTTTGGACAAACAGTTCTTTTTATTTCTGGTTTTTCTCATGTTTTTGACTAAAACCACAGGCTCGGTGCGTTTAAGCTCCTGTTGCCGTGGAAACAGCAGGCCATGTGACGGGTCAGATCTGTGGAGCGGCCAGTCGCTCAAAGTAAAAAAACACGAGACAGAACCAGCAGGTGGCGCACCCTCCACCAACAGAACAGTCTGACACAAAGGGTTAAAGAGGTTTATTCAGCTTCAGCAAGAACTGTAATAATAATAATAATAATAATAATAATAATTATTATTATTATTATAATAATAATAAACACTGGAGCTCTGCCCACTGCCTGGTGCTGAAGTATCTGCAGCGCCTCCAGTGGTCAGTCTGTGGAACTGCAGCCAAAACCCCACAGCACAAACAGACAGGGACCGACAGGGACTGGCAGGGACCAGCAGGGACCGACAGGGACTGGCAGGGACCAGCAGGGACCAGCAGGGACCGACAGGGACCGACAGGGACCAGCAGGGACCAGCAGGGACCAGCAGGTACAGTTCACAAAGGCTGCAGTTAGTGGTGATTATCGTCTATTTTCAGATCATAAACCAGGACTAAAGGTGCTCTCTGGGTGCTCTCTCTGGGTGCTCTCTGGGTGCTCTCTCTGGGTGCTCTCTCTGGGTGCTCTCTGGGTGCTCTCTCTGGGTGCTCTCTGGGTGCTCTCTGGGTGCTCTCTGGGTGCTCTCTCTGGGTGCTCTCTGGGTGCTCTGTGGGTGTTCTCTGGGTGCTCTCTGGGTGCTCTCTCTGGGTGCTCTCTCTGGGTGCTCTCTCTGGAGTGCTCTCTCTGGGTGCTCTCTGGGTGCTCTCTCTGGGTGCTCTCTCTCTCTGGGTGCTCTCTCTGGGTGCTCTCTGGGTGCTCTCTGGGTGCTCTCTGGGTGCTCTCTGGGAGCTCTCTGGGTGCTCTCTGGGTGCTCTCTCTGGGTGCTCTCTCTGGGTGCTCTCTCTGGGTGCTCTCTCTGGGTGCTCTCTGGGTGCTCTCTCTGGGTGCTCTCTGGGTGCTCTCTCTGGGTGCTCTCTGGGTGCTCTCTCTGGGTGCTCTCTCTGGGTGCTCTCTGGGTGCTCTCTCTGGGTGCTCTCTCTGGGTGCTCTCTCTGGGTGCTCTCTCTGGGTGCTCTCTCTGGGTGCTCTCTCTGGGTGCTCTCTCTGGGTGCTCTCTCTGGGTGCTCTCTGGGTGCTCTCTGGGTGCTCTCTGGGTGCTCTCTGGGTGCTCTCTGGGTGCTCTCTCTGGGTGCTCTCTGGGTGCTCTCTAGGTCTCTCTGGGTGCTCTCTGGAGTGCTCTCTCTAGGTGCTCTCTGGGTGCTCTCTCTGGGTGCTCTCTGGGTGCTCTCTCTGGGTGCTCTCTGGGTGCTCTCTGGGTGCTCTCTCTGGGTGCTCTCTGGGTGCTCTCTGGGTGCTCTCTCTGGGTGCTCTCTGGGTGCTCTCTCTGGGTGCTCTCTGGGTGCTCTCTGGGTGCTCTCTGGGTGTTCTCTGGGTGCTCTCTGGGTGCTCTCTGGGTGCTCTGTGGGTGTTCTCTGGGTGCTCTCTGGGTGCTCTCTGGGTGCTCTCTGGGTGCTCTCTCTGGGTGCTCTGTGGGTGTTCTCTGGGTGCTCTCTGGGTGCTCCCTTGGTGCTCTCTCTGGGTGCTCTCTGGGTGCTCTCTCTGGGTGCTCTCTGGGTGCTCTCTGGGTGCTCTCTCTGGGTGCTCTGTGGGTGCTCTCTGGGTGCTCTCTGGGTGCTCTCTCTGGGTGCTCTGTGGGTGCTCTCTCTGGGTGCTCTCTGGGTGCTCTCTGGGTGCTCTCTCTGGGTGCTCTCTGGGTGCTCTCTCTGGGTGCTCTCTGGGTGCTCTCTGGGTGCTCTCTGGGTGCTCTCTGGGTGCTCTGTGGGTGCTCTCTGGGTGCTCTCTGGGTGCTCTCTGGGTGCTCTGGGTGCTCTCTGGGTGCTCTCTGGGTGCTCTGTGGGTGCTCTCTGGGTGCTCTCTCTGGGTGCTCTGTGGGTGCTCTCTCTGGGTGCTCTATGGGTGCTCTCTGGGTGCTCTCTCTGGGTGCTCTCTGGGTGCTCTCTCTGGGTGCTCTCTGGGTGCTCTCTGGGTGCTCTCTGGGTGCTCTGTGGGTGCTCTCTCTGGGTGCTCTCTGGGTGCTCTCTGGGTGCTCAGTCGGACTCCTCGGCCGTGGCGCTCTCGTCGTTGGGGCTCAGGTACTCGAAGGCCTTCTGGCTCTGGGACACAAACTGGCGCAGTGGGGCGAGCAGCAGGTCGGTGGCGGAGGGACGGCGAGGGGCGGGCACTTCCAGGGTGGTGGGCGGGGCTTCCTGCTCCTCTGATTGGCGTCTGGGCTCCGGGCTCTGAGCGCCTCGAGCCGCCAACGAATAAAGACTCCGACGTCTGCGCGGGCGACCGTCCATCGCCTTCAGGAACAGACTGTGACCGAAAGAGTTCAATGGGAATGTTAGTACTAGTACCACAGTAGTACTACAGTAGTACTGCAGTAGTACTGCAGTATACACTACTGTACTACAGTAGTACTGCAGTATACACAGAGAGCACAGGGTTAAAAGTACTGATACTGCAACAGAAACGGTAAGTTTTGTCTCTAAACATCTGATTCAAAACAGGAAGTGACCCTGTAGCTCCGCCTCTTCCTGTAACGACTTCTGTCAAACTCACATCTGGAGCTAAAACGTCTGACACAGGATCCTGGGCTTGATTAAAGTCATGTTCATAATCAACTTATTACAACAAGAACTGACCAATCAGAGGCTTCCTTTTCCAGAGGGCGGTTTAGCTCACGTTAGCAACAGGTTTGATTGACAGCTAGTGTGGTTCGTCGCCGCCGTCTCCTCCCACCGAGGGGCGGAGACCGTTAGCAACCTCCTCCTGATTGGTCCGTGTGGTCGACATGATACACACTCGGATTTAAATATGGAGTCTGGCTCCACTTTAGCCGCTATAACTGCTAGCTCCACTTTAGCCGCTATAACTGCTAGCTCCTCTTTAGCCGCTATAACTGCTAGCTCCACTTTAGCCGCTATAACGGCTAGCTCCACTTTAGCCGCTATAACTGCTAGCTCCACTTTAGCCGCTATAACTGCTAGCTCCTCTTTAGCCGCTATAACTGCTAGCTCCACTTTAGCCGCTATAACTGCTAGCTCCACTTTAGCCGCTATAACTGCTAGCTCCACTTTAGCCGCTATAACTGCTAGCTCCTCTTTAGCCGCTATAACTGCTAGCTCCACTTTAGCCGCTATAACTGCTAGCTCCACTTTAGCCGCTATAACTGCTAGCTCCACTTTAGCCGCTATAACTGCTAGCTCCACTTTAGCCGCTATAACTGCTAGCTCCACTTTAGCCGCTATAACTGCTAGCTCCACTTTAGCCGCTATAACTGCTAGCTCCACTTTAGCCGCTATAACTGCTAGCCCCACTTTAGCCGCTATAACTGCTAGCTCCACTTTAGCCGCTATAACTGCTAGCCCCACTTTAGCCGCTATAACTGCTAGCTCCACTTTAGCCGCTATAACTGCTAGCTCCACTTTAGCCGCTATAACTGCTAGCTCCACTTTAGCCGCTATAACTGCTAGCTCCACTTTAGCCGCTATAACTGCTACCTCCACTTTAGCCGCTATAACTGCTAGCCCCACTTTAGCCGCTATAACTGCTAGCTCCACTTTAGCCGCTATAACTGCTACCTCCACTTTAGCCGCTATAACTGCTAGCCCCACTTTAGCCGCTATAACTGGTAGCTCCACTTTAGCCGCTATAACTGCTAGCTCCACTTTAGCCGCTATAACTGCTAGCTCCACTTTAGCCGCTATAACTGCTAGCTCCACTTTAGCCGCTATAACTGCTACCTCCACTTTAGCCGCTATAACTGCTAGCCCCACTTTAGCCGCTATAACTGCTAGCTCCACTTTAGCCGCTATAACTGCTACCTCCACTTTAGCCGCTATAACTGCTACCTCCACTTTAGCCGCTATAACTGCTAGCCCCACTTTAGCCGCTATAACTGCTAGCTCCACTTTAGCCGCTATAACTGCTAGCTCCACTTTAGCCGCTATAACTGCTACCTCCACTTTAGCCGCTATAACTGCTAGCCCCACTTTAGCCGCTATAACTGCTAGCTCCACTTTAGCCGCTATAACTGCTAGCTCCACTTTAGCCGCTATAACTGCTAGCCCCACTTTAGCCGCTATAACTGCTAGCTCCACTTTAGCCGCTGGAGCGTCGCGTCACACTCTTGTGTTTTCTGTTCAGACTCAGTCTCTTGTGTCAGTTTTCGCAGAATTCACAGGAAACGTATTAGAAGACCACGCCCCCCCCCACCAGACCACGCCCCCCCACACCAGACCACGCCCCCCAGACCACACGCCCCACACCAGACCACGCCCCCCACGCCCCCTAATGTGACACAACACTGACTTTGTCACCAGTTAGCATGACCATATCTGTTAGCATTAGCTCACCTGTTAGCATTAGCAGAGCTGCGGCGAGACGAGCTGTTGGACGTGAAGTCGTGTTGGTTCAGAAAGTCCTCCACTTCCTGCTCAGACGGCTGCTGGATCTGACCAACAAATACTATGAGTACTACAGTAATAGTACTACAGTAATAGTACTACGGTAATAGTACTACGGTAATAGTACTGCGGTAATAGTACTGCGGTAATAGTACTGCGGTAATAGTACTGCGGTAATAGTACTGCGGTAATAGTACTACAGTAATAGTACTACAGTAATAGTACTACGGTAATAGTACTACGGTAATAGTACTGCGGTAATAGTACTGCGGTAATAGTACTACGGTAATAGTACTGCGGTAATAGTACTGCGGTAATAGTACTGCAGTAATAGTACTACAGTAATAGTACTACAGTAATAGTACTACAGTAATAGTACTACAGTAATAGTACTACGGTAATAGTACTACGGTAATAGTACTGCGGTAATAGTACTGCGGTAATAGTACTGCGGTAATAGTACTGCAGTAATAGTACTACAGTAATAGTACTACGGTCTAACCCGGTCTAACCCTGGTCTAACCCCGTCTAACCCGGTCTAACCCCGTCTAACCCGGTCTAACCCGGTCTAACCCTGGTCTAACCCGGTCTAACCCTGGTCTAACCCCGTCTAACCCGGTCTAACCCGGTCTAACCCGGTCTAACCCGGTCTAACCCGGTCTAACCCTGGTCTAACCCGGTCTAACCCTGGTCTAACCCGGTCTAACCCGGTCTAACCCCGTCTAACCCGGTCTAACCCCCGGTCTAACCCTGGTCTAACCCTGGTCTAACCCGGTCTAACCCTGGTCTAACCCTGGTCTAACCAGGTCTAACCTGGTCTAACCCGGTCTAACCTGGTCTAACCTGGTCTAACCCCGGTCTAACCCGGTCTAACCAGGTCTAACCAGGTCTAACCCTGGTCTACCTGGTCTAACCCTGGTCTAACCTGGTCTAACCCTGGTCTAACCCTGGTCTAACCCGGTCTAACCCCGGTCTAACCCTGGTCTAACCCGGTCTAACCCGGTCTAACCCGGTCTAACCCGGTCTAACCCGGCTTACCGTCTAACCTGGTCTAACCCTGGTCTAACCCGGTCTAACCCCGGTCTAACCCCGTCTAACCCGGTCTAACCCGGTCTAACCCTGGTCTAACCCGGTCTAACCCGGTCTAACACTGGTCTAACCCGGTCTAACCCGGTCTAACCCTGGTCTAACTCCGGTCTAACCCGGTCTAACCCGGTCTAACCCTGGTCTAACCCGGTCTAACCCGGTCTAACCCGGTCTAACCCGGTCTAACCCGGTCTAACCCGGTCTAACCCCAGTCTAACTCCGGTCTAACCCGGTCTAACCCGGTCTAACCCGGTCTAACCCGGTCTAACCCTGGTCTGGCCCTGGTCTAACCCTGGTCTAACCCGGTCTAACCCGGTCTAACCCTGGTCTAACCCGGTCTAACCCCGGTCTAACCCGGTCTAACCCGGTCTAACCCGGTCTAACACTGGTCTAACCCGGTTTAACCCGGTCTAACCCGGTCTAACCCGGTCTAACCCGGTCTAACCCGGTCTAACCCGGTCTAACCCTGGTCTAACCCGGTCTAACCCGGTCTAACCCTGGTCTAACCCTGGTCTAACCCCGTCTAACCCCGTCTAACCCGGTCTAACCCGGTCTAACCCGGTCTAACCCTGGTCTAACCCGGTCTAACCCGGTCTAACCCTGGTCTAACCCGGTCTAACCCGGTCTAACCCGGTCTAACCCGGTCCCGGTCTAACCCGGTCTAACCCGGTCTAACCCGGTCTAACCCGGTCTAACCCTGGTCTAACCCCGTCTAACCCGGTCTAACCCTGGTCTAACCCGGTCTAACCCGGTCTAACCCGGTCTAACCCGGTCTAACTCGGTCTAACCGGTCTAACCCGGTCTAACCCGGTCTAACCCTGGTCTAACCCGGTCTAACCTGGTCTAACCCGGTCTAACCCTGGTCTAACCCTGGTCTAACCCGGTCTAACCCGGTCTAACCCTGGTCTAACCCGGTCTAACCCTGGTCTAACCCGGTCTAACCCTGGTCTAACCCTGGTCTAACCCGGTCTAACCCGGTCTAACCCTGGTCTAACCCGGTCTAACCCTGGTCTAACCCGGTCTAACCCTGGTCTAACCCGGTCTAACCCTGGTCTAACCCTGGTCTAACCCGGTCTAACCCGGTCTAACCCGGTCTAACCCGGTCTAACCCGGTCTAACCCTGGTCTAACCCGGTCTAACCCGGTCTAACCCCGTCTAACCCGGTCTAACCCGGTCTAACCCTGGTCTAACCCGGTCTAACCCTGGTCTAACCCTGGTCTAACCCTGGTCTAACCCGGTCTAACCCTGGTCTAACCCGGTCTAACCCTGGTCTAACCCGGTCTAACCCGGTCTAACCCTGGTCTAACCCTGGTCTAACCCTGGTCTAACCCGGTCTAACCCGGTCTAACCCGGTCTAACCCGGTCTAACCCCGGTCTAACCCCCGGTCTAACCTCCTCGGTCTAACCCCTGGTCTAACCCTGGTCTAACTCCCGTCTGAGTCTAACCTGCGGTCTAACCCTGGTCTAACCCGGTCTAACCCGGTCTAGCCTCAGTCTAACCCGGTCTAACCCTGGTCTAACCCTGGTCTAACCCGGTCTAACCCGGTCTAACCCGGTCTAACCCGGTCTAACCCGGTCTAACCAGGTCTAACCCGGTCTAACCCGGTCTAACCCGGTCTAACCCGGTCTAACCCGGTCTAACCCTGGTCTA
>CM033626.1:41354139-41366639 GCA_019453435.1 Rhinogobius similis
AGGCATCTGGACCACACGCAGGACCACACTGGACTGAGAGAACCAGACCGGGTCAGAACCGGGTCAGAACCGGGCCTGAACCGGGTCTGAACCGGGTCTGAACCGAGCCAGAACCGGGTCTGAACCGGGCCAGAACCGGGTCTGAACTGGGTCTGAACCGGGTCTGAACCGGGCCAGAACCGGGTCTGAACCGGGCCTGAACCGGGTCTGAACCATGTCAGAACTGTGTCAGAACCGGGTCAGAACTGGGTCTGAACCGGGTCTAAGTCCTTCCTTCTATTTGGACTAAAAGCTCGGTTCTGCTGAAGTTCTGGTGCCGTCAGGACCTGGAGATGATGTCTCCTGATGACACCAGCAGAGGGCGCACGGAGGTTAAAGAGCACAGGAGCTCAAATGGAACCCTGGGGCTCTCCACGTTGGAGCGGGTCTCTAACCCCACCTGAAGGTTCTGTCTGTGAGGAGGTGAGCACCACCAGAGGGCACCACCAGAGGGCTCCACCAGAGGGCTCCACCAGAGGGCTCCACCAGAGGGCTCCACCAGAGGGCACCACCAGAGGGCACCACCAGAGGGCTCCACCAGAGAGCACCACCAGAGGGCACCACCAGAGGGCTCCACCAGAGGGCGCACCAGAGGGCACCACCAGAGGGCTCCACCAGAGGGCGCACCAGAGGGCACCACCAGAGGGTACCACCAGAGTGCACACCAGAGGGCACCACCAGAGGGTACCACCAGAGTGCACACCAGAGGGCACCACCAGAGGGCACCACCAGAGGACACCACCAGAGGGCACCACCAGAGGGTACCACCAGAGTGCACACCAGAGGGCACCACCAGAGGGCACCACCAGAGGGCACCACCAGAGGGCACCACCAGAGGGCACCACCAGAGGGCACCACCAGAGGACACCACCAGAGGGCACCACCAGAGGGCACCACCAGAGGACACCACCAGAGGGCACCACCAGAGGGTACCACACCAGAGGGCACCACCAGAGGGCACCACCAGAGGGCACCACCAGAGGGCACCACCAGAGGGCACCACCAGAGGGCACCACCAGAGTCCACCACCAGAGGGCACCACCAGAGGGCACCACCAGAGGGCTCCACCAGAGGGCGCACCAGAGGGCTCCACCAGAGGGCGCACCAGAGGGTACCACCAGAGTGCACACCAGAGGGCACCACCAGAGGGCGCACCAGAGGGCACCACCAGAGGGCACCACCAGAGGGCACCACCAGAGGGCTCCACCAGAGGGCACCACCAGAGTGCACACCAGAGGGCACCACCAGAGGGCTCCACCAGAGGGCGCACCAGAGGGCACCACCAGAGGGTACCACCAGAGTGCACACCAGAGGGTACCACCAGAGTGCACACCAGAGGGCACCACCAGAGGGTACCACCAGAGTGCACACCAGAGGGTACCACCAGAGTGCACACCAGAGGGTACCACCAGAGTGCACACCAGAGGGCACCACCAGAGGGTACCACCAGAGTGCACACCAGAGGGCACCACCAGAGGGCACCACCAGAGGGCGCACCAGAGGGCACCACCAGAGGGCGCACCAGAGGGTACCACCAGAGTGCACACCAGAGGGCACCACCAGAGGGCGCCACCAGAGGGCGCCACCAGAGGGCGCCACCAGAGGGCACCACCAGAGGGCACCACCAGAGGGCACCACCAGAGGGCACCACCAGAGGGCACCACCAGAGGGCACCACCAGAGAGCACCACCAGAGGGCACCACCAGAGGGCACCACCAGAGGGCGCCACCAGAGGGCACCACCAGAGGGCGCCACCAGAGGGCGCCACCAGAGGGCACCACCAGAGGGCGCCACCAGAGGGCGCACCAGAGGGCACCACCAGAGGGTACCACCAGAGGGCACCACCAGAGGGTACCACCAGAGTGCACACCAGAGGGCACCACCAGAGAGCACCACCAGAGAGCACCACCAGAGGGCACCACCAGAGAGCACACCAGAGGGCACCACCAGAGGGCACCACCAGAGGGCACCACCAGAGAGCACCACCAGAGGGCACCACCAGAGGGCACCACCAGAGGGCACCACCAGAGGGCACCACCAGGGGGCGCACCAGAGGGCACCACCAGAGGGCACCACCAGAGGGCACCACCAGAGAGCACCACCAGAGGGCACCACCAGAGGGCACCACCAGAGGGCGCACCAGAGGGCACCACCAGAGGGTACCACCAGAGTGCACACCAGAGGGCACCACCAGAGGGCGCACCAGAGGGCACCACCAGAGGGCTCCACCAGAGGGCACCACCAGAGGGCACCACCAGAGTGCACACCAGAGGGCACCACCAGAGGGCGCACCAGAGGGCTCCACCAGAGGGCTCCACCAGAGAGCGCCACCAGAGAGCGCCACCAGAGGGCGCCACCAGAGGGCACCACCAGAGGGCACCACCAGAGAGCGCCACCAGAGGGCACCACCAGGGGGCACACCGTTCTGCTGCTGTTCCTTGTCAATTGTAATGTACTTTTTCCTCCTTTTCTTTCCGCCGCAGTTTCTTTTCTGTCGTTTGTGCCGAGCGACGGGTGAAGGACGGACCGCGGCAGGACATCAGGGTTAATGAACGTCCTAAAACGTGCCACTTCAGGGGCTCGGACGTTGTTTCCTCACAGTCCTCATGGGAGTCACCTCTGAAGAAAACCAAAAAGACGAGCTCCAGCTACGAGAAGATCAGGAGCGGAACAGTCTAAAGGCCGTCTATGTGAGCGTTAAAGTCACCACCAATAATCACAAGAAAAAAACAATCACCTCCTCCTCAGAGAACACCTCCTCAGAGAACACCTCCTCAGAGAACACCTCCTCAGAGAACACCTCCTCCTCAGAGAACACCTCCTCAGAGAACACCTCCTCCTCAGAGAACACCTCCTCAGAGAACACCTCCTCAGAGAACACCTCCTCCTCAGAGAACACCTGCTCCTCAGAGAACACCTCCTCCTCAGAGAACACCTCCTCCTCAGAGAACACCTCCTCCTCAGAGAACACCTCCTCCTCAGAGAACACCTCCTCCTCAGAGAACACCTGCTCCTCAGAGAACACCTGCTCAGAGAACACCTCCTCAGAGAACACCTCCTCAGAGAACACCTCCTCCTCAGAGAACACCTCCTCCTCAGAGAACACCTCCTCAGAGAACACCTCCTCCTCAGAGAACACCTCCTCCTCAGAGAACACCTCCTCCTCAGAGAACACCTCCTCCTCAGAGAACACCTCCTCCTCAGAGAACACCTCCTCCTCAGAGAACACCTCCTCCTCAGAGAACACCTCCTCAGAGAACACCTCCTCCTCAGAGAACACCTCCTCAGAGAACACCTCCTCCTCAGAGAACACCTGCCTCAGAGAACACCTCCTCAGAGAACACCTCCTCAGAGAACACCTCCTCAGAGAACACCTCCTCAGAGAACACCTCCTCCTCAGAGAACACCTGCTCCTCAGAGAACACCTCCTCAGAGAACACCTCCTCCTCAGAGAACACCTGCTCCTCAGAGAACACCTCCTCAGAGAACACCTGCTCCTCAGAGAACACCTCCTCAGAGAACACCTCCTCCTCAGAGAACACCTCCTCCTCAGAGAACACCTCCTCAGAGAACACCTCCTCCTCAGAGAACACCTCCTCCTCAGAGAACACCTCCTCCTCAGAGAACACCTCCTCCTCAGAGAACACCTCCTCCTCAGAGAACACCTGCTCCTCAGAGAACACCTCCTCAGAGAACACCTCCTCCTCAGAGAACACCTGCTCAGAGAACACCTCCTCAGAGAACACCTCCTCAGAGAACACCTCCTCCTCAGAGAACACCTCCTCCTCAGAGAACACCTCCTCCTCAGAGAACACCTCCTCAGAGAACACCTCCTCCTCAGAGAACACCTCCTCCTCAGAGAACACCTCCTCCTCAGAGAACACCTCCTCAGAGAACACCTCCTCAGAGAACACCTCCTCCTCAGAGAACACCTGCTCCTCAGAGAACACCTCCTCAGAGAACACCTGCTCCTCAGAGAACACCTGCTCCTCAGAGAACACCTCCTCAGAGAACACCTGCTCCTCAGAGAACACCTCCTCCTCAGAGAACACCTGCTCAGAGAACACCTCCTCAGAGAACACCTCCTCAGAGAACACCTCCTCAGAGAACACCTCCTCAGAGAACACCTCCTCCTCAGAGAACACCTCCTCCTCAGAGAACACCTCCTCAGAGAACACCTCCTCCTCAGAGAACACCTGCTCCTCAGAGAACACCTCCTCAGAGAACACCTCCTCCTCAGAGAACACCTCCTCCTCAGAGAACACCTCCTCCTCAGAGAACACCTCCTCAGAGAACACCTCCTCCTCAGAGAACACCTCCTCAGAGAACACCTCCTCAGAGAACACCTCCTCCTCAGAGAACACCTCCTCAGAGAACACCTCCTCCTCAGAGAACACCTCCTCCTCAGAGAACACCTCCTCCTCAGAGAACACCTCCTCCTCAGAGAACACCTCCTCCTCAGAGAACACCTCCTCCTCAGAGAACACCTCCTCCTCAGACGTGGAGTCCAGACTCACCTCCAGCATCTTCTGCTCCAATTCAGATCCACCAAATCTGCAGAAGAAAAAAAAGAATTAAAACCAGGAATAAAGTCAGAAAAACACAACAAACACATTTATTGTGAGCAGTAAAGCTATTTGGAACCTCTGGACCTGGTTTAGTCCTGGTTTAGTCCTGGTTTAGACCTGGTTTAGTCCTGGTTTAGTCCTGGTTTAGACCTGGTTTAGTCCTGGTTTAGACCTGGTTTAGTCCTGGTTTAGACCTGGTTTAGACCTGGTTTAGACCTGGTTTAGTCCTGGTTTAGACCTGGTTTAGTCCTGGTTTAGTCCTGGTTTAGACCTGGTTTAGTCCTGGTCTAGTCCGGGCTTAGACCTGGTTTAGACCTGGTTTAGTCCTGGTCTAGTCCGGGTGAGTATCAGCTGATCCTGAATCACAGTCTGAGTTTTGTTCACTCCAAACCACCGTGAAATCCACCAATCAGAGCACAGCTTGGTGACATCATCAGGAGCAGAAGAAGAACACGAGGAGCAGAGGAGCAGAGGAGCAGAGGAGCAGAGGAGCAGAGGAGCAGAGGAGCAGAGGGTCAGAGGGTCAGAGGAGCAGAGGAGCAGAGGGTCAGAGGGTCAGAGGAGCAGAGGAGCAGAGGGTCAGAGGAGCAGAGGGTCAGAAGAGCAGAGGAGCAGAGGGTCAGAGGAGCAGAGGGTCAGAGGGTCAGAGGGTCAGAGGGTCAGAGGAGCAGAGGAGCAGAGGAGCAGAGGGTCAGAGGGTCAGAGGAGCAGAGGAGCAGAGGGTCAGAGGGTCAGAGGAGCAGAGGAGCAGAGGAGCAGAGGGTCAGAGGAGCAGAGGGTCAGAAGAGCAGAGGAGCAGAGGGTCAGAGGAGCAGAGGGTCAGAGGGTCAGAGGGTCAGAAGGTCAGAGGAGCAGAGGGTCAGAGGGTCAGAGGTCAGAGGAGCAGAGGAGCAGAGGGTCAGAGGAGCAGAGGGTCAGAGGAGCAGAGGGTCAGATGAGCAGAGGGTCAGAGGAGCAGAGGGTCAGAGGGTCAGAGGGTCAGAGGGTCAGAGGAGCAGAGGGTCAGAGGGTCAGAGGAGCAGAGGGTCAGAGGGTCAGAGGAGCAGAGGGTCAGAGGAGCAGAGGGTCAGAGGGTCAGAGGGTCAGAGGGTCAGAGGAGCAGAGGTCAGAGGAGCAGAGGAGCAGAGGGTCAGAGGAGCAGAGGGTCAGAGGAGCAGAGGGTCAGAGGAGCAGAGGGTCAGAGAGGGTCAGAGAGAGGAGCAGAGAGGGTCAGAGGGTCAGAGGAGCAGAGGGTCAGAGGAGCAGAGGGTCAGAGGAGCAGAGGGTCAGAGGAGCAGAGGGTCAGAGGGTCAGAGGAGCAGAGGAGCAGAGGAGCAGAGGAGCAGAGGGTCAGAGGAGCAGAGGGTCAGAGGGTCAGAGGAGCAGAGGTCAGAGGGTCAGAGGAGCAGAGGAGCAGAGGGTCAGAGGAGCAGAGGGTCAGAGGGTCAGAGGAGCAGAGGGTCAGAGGGTCAGAGGTCAGAGGAGCAGAGGAGCAGAGGGTCAGAGGAGCAGAGGGTCAGAGGAGCAGAGGGTCAGAAGAGCAGAGGGTCAGAAGAGCAGAGGGTCAGAGGAGCAGAGGGTCAGAGGAGCAGAGGGTCAGAGGGTCAGAGGTCAGAGGAGAAGAGGAGCAGAGGGTCAGAGGAGCAGAGGGTCAGGAGGAGCAGAGGGTCAGAGGGAGCAGAGGGTCAGAGGAGCAGAGGGTCAGAGGAGCAGAGGGTCAGAGGGTCAGAGGTCAGAGGAGCAGAGGAGCAGAGGGTCAGAGGAGCAGAGGGTCAGAGGGTCAGAGGGTCAGAGGGAGCAGAGGGTCAGAGGGTCAGAGGTCAGAGGAGCAGAGGAGCAGAGGGTCAGAGGAGCAGAGGGTCAGAGGAGCAGAGGGTCAGAAGAGCAGAGGGTCAGAGGAGCAGAGGGTCAGAGGAGCAGAGGGTCAGAGGAGCAGAGGGTCAGAGGAGCAGAGGGTCAGAAGAGCAGAGGGTCAGAGGAGCAGAGGGTCAGAGGAGCAGAGGAGCAGAGGAGCAGAGGGTCAGAGGTCAGGGGAGCAGAGGAGCAGAGGAGCAGGGGAGCAGAGGAGCAGAGGGTCAGAGGAGCAGAGGAGCAGAGGAGCAGAGGTCAGAGGAGCAGAGGAGCAGAGGGTCAGAGGAGCAGAGGAGCAGAGGGTCAGAGGTCAGGGGAGCAGAGGAGCAGAGGAGCAGAGGAGCAGGGGAGCAGAGGAGCAGAGGGTCAGAGGAGCAGAGGAGCAGAGGAGCAGAGGGTCAGAGGAGCAGAGGAGCAGAGGAGCAGAGGAGCAGAGGGTCAGAGGTCAGGGGAGCAGAGGAGCAGAGGGTCAGGGGAGCAGAGGAGCAGAGGAGCAGAGGTCAGGGGAGCAGAGGAGCAGAGGAGCAGAGGTCAGGGGAGCAGAGGAGCAGAGGAGCAGAGGTCAGGGGAGCAGAGGGTCAGAGGAGCAGAGGTCAGAGGAGCAGAGGAGCAGAGGAGCAGAGGAGCAGAGGAGCAGAGGAGCAGAGGTCAGAGGTCAGAGGAGCAGAGGAGCAGAGGTCAGAGGAGCAGAGAGTCAGAGGAGCAGAGGAGCAGAGGAGCAGAGGTCAGGGGAGCAGAGGAGCAGAGGAGCAGAGGAGCAGAGGTCAGAGGAGCAGAGAGTCAGAGGAGCAGAGGAGCAGAGGTCAGGGGAGCAGAGGAGCAGAGGAGCAGAGGAGCAGAGGGTCAGAGGAGCAGAGAGTCAGAGGAGCAGAGGAGCAGAGGTCAGGGGAGCAGAGGAGCAGAGGGTCAGAGGAGCAGAGGGTCAGAGGAGCAGAGAGTCAGAGGAGCAGAGGAGCAGAGGAGCAGAGGAGCAGAGAGTCAGAGGGTCAGAGGAGCAGAGGGTCAGAGGAGCAGAGGGTCAGAGGAGCAGAGGGTCAGAGGAGCAGAGGAGCAGAGGAGCAGAGGGTCAGAGGAGCAGAGGAGCAGAGGGTCAGAGGAGCAGAGGGTCAGAGGAGCAGAGGAGCAGAGGAGCAGAGGGTCAGAGGAGCAGAGGAGCAGAGGGTCAGAGGAGCAGAGGGTCAGAGGAGCAGAGGAGCAGAGGGTCAGAGGAGCAGAGGGTCAGAGGAGCAGAGGAGCAGAGGAGCAGAGGGTCAGAGGAGCAGAGGAGCAGAGGGTCAGAGGAGCAGAGGGTCAGAGGGTCAGAGGAGCAGAGGAGCAGAGGGTCAGAGGAGCAGAGGGTCAGAGGAGCAGAGGGTCAGAGGAGCAGAGAGTCAGAGGAGCAGAGGAGCAGAGGAGCAGAGGGTCAGAGGAGCAGAGGGTCAGAGGAGCAGAGAGTCAGAGGAGCAGAGGAGCAGAGGAGCAGAGGGTCAGAGGAGCAGAGGGTCAGAGGAGCAGAGGAGCAGAGGAGCAGAGGGTCAGAGGAGCAGAGGGTCAGAGGAGCAGAGGAGCAGAGGGTCAGAGGAGCAGAGGAGCAGAGGTCAGCGGTCAGGGGTCAGAGGAGCAGAGGAGCAGAGGGTCAGAGGAGCAGAGGGTCAGAGGAGCAGAGGGTCAGAGGAGCAGAGGGTCAGAGGAGCAGAGGAGCAGAGGGTCAGAGGAGCAGAGAGTCAGAGGAGGTCAGAGGAGCAGAGGGTCAGAGGAGCAGAGGGTCAGAGGAGCAGAGGGTCAGAGGGTCAGAGGAGCAGAGGGTCAGAGGAGCAGAGGTCAGCGGTCAGGGGTCAGAGGAGCAGAGGAGCAGAGGGTCAGAGGAGCAGAGGGTCAGAGGAGCAGAGGGTCAGAGGAGCAGAGGGTCAGAGGAGCAGAGGGTCCAAAGCTCTGGTTCTTACCCCATGTTCTGTTTGAGCTCCAGAAAAACTGAGTCCTGGACTCGACTTGGACTTTTAAGGCTCGGAGCGGAGCAGCTGATTGGCCGAGCCCCGGTGCTGGCTCCTGATTGGCCGAGCCCCGGTGCTGGCTCCTGATTGGCCGAGCTGCTGTGACCGATGGATTTCGTGCCGTTTTCTCTGAAAGTCCCAAATGTTCCTCTGAGTTTGAGAAAAATGTAGAAAAGACTGAGACAGAAATAAAACAAAACGATGAAACTCGTGTCAGTCGTTATTGATGATTTTATTCATCGATTTATTTGACCATCGAGTGTTAAACACAAACAGCTTCATTTCATGAATGTTTAAAGAGTCAGAAATGTGTTTGTTGTAAATGGTTTGGTCTCACGTTGTGATGTCATCAATGGGGTTTTTCCATTTTCACAGAAAATGAAACATGACATCATTAAAAACTTGTAATAATGAATGTTGTGTTTGTGTGAGGCCCACGAACCACGACACAGGGAACGATGTAGAGAATCCTCTAAAGCCTTGGTTTTCACCTTTGTGTCAAAACACTAGCCTTCAGGTGTCTTCAGGCGTCTTCAGGCGTCTTCAGGCGTCTTCAGGCGTCTTCAGGCGTCTTCAGGCGTCTTCAGGCGTCTTCAGGCGTCTTCAGTCGTCTTCAGGCGTCTTCAGGTGTCTTCAGGTGTCTTCAGGCGTCTTCAGGTGTCTTCAGGCGTCTTCAGGCGTCTTCAGGCATCTTCAGGTGTCTTTAGGTGTCTTTAGGCGTCTTCAGTCGTCTTCAGGCATCTTCAGGTGTCTTCAGGCGTCTTCAGGTGTCTTCAGTCGTCTTCAGTCGTCTTCAGGTGTCTTTAGGCGTCTTCAGGTGTCTTCAGTCGTCTTCAGTCGTCTTCAGGTGTCTTTAGGCGTCTTCAGTCGTCTTCAGGTGTCTTCAGTCGTCTTCAGGTGTCTTTAGGCGTCTTCAGTCGTCTTCAGGTGTCTTTAGGCGTCTTCAGTCGTCTTCAGTCGCCTTCAGGTGTCTTCAGGCGTCTTCAGGTGTCTTCAGGAGTCTTCAGGAGTCTTCAGTCGACTTAAGTCGTCTTCAGGAGTCTTTAGGGGTCTACAGTAGTCTTCAGTCGTCTTCAGGTGTCTTCAGGCGTCTTCAGGTGTCTTCAGTCGTCTTCAGGTGTCTTCAGTCGTCTTCAGGTGTCTTTAGGCGTCTTCAGTCGTCTTCAGTCGTCTTCAGGTGTCTTCAGTCGTCTTCAGGTGTCTTCAGGCGTCTTCAGGTGTCTTCAGTCGTCTTCAGGTGTCTTCAGGCGTCTTCAGGTGTCTTCAGTCGTCTTCAGTCGTCTTCAGGTGTCTTTAGGCGTCTTCAGGCGTCTTCAGGCGTCTTCAGGCGTCTTCAGGCGTCTTCAGGCGTCTTCAGGTGTCTTCAGGCGTCTTCAGCTACCTTCAGGCGTCTTCAGGCGTCTTCAGGTGTCTTTAGGCGTCTTCAGTCGTCTTCAGGCATCTTCAGGCGCCTTCAGGCGTCTTCAGGCGTCTTCAGGCGTCTTCAGGCGTCTTCAGGTGTCTTCAGGCGTCTTCAGGCGCCTTCAGGCGTCTTCAGGTGTCTTCAGGCGTCTTCAGGTGTCTTCAGGCGTCTTCAGGCGTCTTCAGGTGTCTTAAGGTGTCTTTAGGCGTCTTCAGCTGCCTTCAGGCGTCTTCAGGCGTCTTCAGGTGTCTTCAGGCGTCTTAAGGTGTCTTCAGGTGTCTTCAGGCGTCTTCAGGCGTCTTCAGGCGTCTTCAGGCGTCTTCAGGTGTCTTCAGGTGTCTTCAGGCGTCTTCAGGCGTCTTCAGGCGTCTTCAGGTGTATTCAGGCGTCTTCAGGCGTCTTCAGGTGCCTTCAAGTGTCTTCAGCTGCATTCAGGCGTCTTCAGGTGTCTTCAGGCGTCTTCAAGTGTCTTCAGGTGTCTTCAGGCGTCTTCAGGTGTCTTCAGGCGTCTTCAGGCGTCTTCAGGTGTCTTCAGGCGTCTTCAGGTGTCTTCAGGTGTCTTCAAGTGTCTTCAGGCGTCTCTCAAGCGCCTTCAGCTGCCGTCAGGCGTCTTCAGGAGTCTTCAAGCGTCTTCAGGCGTCTTCAGGTGCTTTCAGGCGTCTTCAGGCACCTTCAGGCGTCTTCAGGTGTCTTCAGGCGTCTTCAGGCGTCTTCAGGTGTCTTCAGGTGTCTTCAGGCGTCCTCAAGTGCCTTCAGCTGCCGTCAGGCGTCTTCAGGCGTCTTCAAGCGTCTTCAGGCGTCTTCAGGTGCTTTCAGGCGTCTTCAGGCACCTTCAGGCGTCTTCAGGTGTCTTCAGGCGTCTTCAGGCGTCTTCAGGTGTCTTCAGGTGTCTTCAGGCGTCTTCAGCTACCTTCAGGCGTCTTCAGGCGTCTTCAGGCGTCTTCAGGCGTCTTCAGGCGTCTTCAGGCGTCTTCAGGCGTCTTCAGGTGTCTTCAGGCGTCTTCAGGCGTCTTCAGGTGTCTTCAGGTGTCTTCAGGTGTCTTCAGGTGTCTTCAGGCGTCTTCAGGCGTCTTCAGGTTTCTTTAGGTGTCTTCAGGCGTCTTCAGTCATCTTCAGTCGTCTTCAGGTGTCTTCAGGCGTCTTCAGCTACCTTCAGGCGTCTTCAGGCGTCTTCAGGCGTCTTCAGGTGTCTTCAGGCGTCTTCAGTCGTCTTCAGGTGTCTTCAGGCGTCTTCAGTCATCTTCAGTCGTCTTCAGGTGTCTTCAGGCGTCTTCAGGCGTCTTCAGGTGTCTTTAGGCGTCTTCAGTCGTCTTCAGGTGTCTTCAGGCGTCTTCAGGCGTCTTCAGGTGTCTTCAGGCGTCTTCAGTCGTCTTCAGGTGTCTTCAGGTGTCTTCAGGCGTCTTTAGGCGTCTTCAGCTGTCGGGAAAAATGTCCGATGTGGATTCAAACTGATTAAATCATTTTGTTTTTTGGAATGTCCTGGTCAAAGTCCTGCTCCACATAACCACAGTCACTGAAGAACTGGACCATGGGAGATGTTTCTTCACTCAAACATCGTGTTGTTTCAACCTACAAAGTGGGACTCAAAAAAGGTTCAAACCTCGATGTAAAGTCAGGGTTAAACGTGAAGCTGAAAACAGACGGAGAGTTTGTCCTGAGCTTGTGACTCTTTTTGGTTTCACGCCTCGTTTTCCTCATGATTTAAACAAAGACCAGAGTCAGGAACTGAACCAGGACCGGACCAGGACTAGACTAGGACTGGAGCAGGGTCTAAACCAGGTCTAAACCAGGGCTAAACCAGGTCTAAACCAGGTCAAAACCAGGTCTAAACCAGGACTGAACCAGGTCTGAACCAGGTCTAAACCAGGTCTAAACCAGGTCTAAACCAGTTCTAAACCAGGACTGAACCAGGTCTGAACCAGGGCTGAACCAGGACTGAACCAGGTCTAAACCAGGTCTAAACCAGGTCTAAACCAGGTCTAAACCAGGACTGAACCAGGTCTGAACCAGGTCTAAACCAGGTCTAAACCAGGACTAAACCAGGACTAAACCAGGTCAAAACCAGGTCTAAACCAGGACTGAACCAGGTCTGAACCAGGTCTAAACCAGGTCTAAACCAGGTCTAAACCAGGTCTAAACCAGGACTGAACCAGGTCTAAACCAGGTCTGAACCAGGACTGAACCAGGACTAAACCAGGTCTAAACCAGGTCTAAACCAGGACTAAACCAGGTCTAAACCAGGTCTAAACTAGGTCTAAACCAGGACTAAACCAGGTCTAAACCAGGTCTAAACCAGGACTAAACCAGGACTAAACCAGGTCTAAACCAGGACTGAACCAGGACTAAACCAGGGCTAAACCAGGACTAAACCAGGACTAAACCAGGTCTAAACCAGGACTAAACCAGGACTAAACCAGGTCTAAACCAGGGCTAAACCAGGACTAAACCAAGTCTAAATCAGGACTAAACCAGGACTAAACCAGGTCTAAACCAGGTCTAAACCAGGACTGAACCAGGACTGAACCAGGACTGAACCAGATCTAAACCAGGACTAAACTAGGACTAAACCAGGTCTAAACCAGGTCTAAACCAGGACTGAACCAGGACTGAACCAGGACTGAACCAGATCTAAACCAGGACTAAACCAGGACTAAACCAGGTCTAAACCAGGTCTAAACCAGGTCTAAACCA
>CM033626.1:41374139-41381979 GCA_019453435.1 Rhinogobius similis
CCAAACGAAGCACAAACGAAACACAAACGAAGCCCAAACGAAGCCCAAACGAAACACAAACGAAGCCCGAACGAAACACGAACGAAGCACGAACGAAGCCCGAACGAAGCACGAACGAAGCCCGAACGAAGCCCGAACGGTCTAACGAAGCTCGAACGGCACGAAGCGTTCGAACGGCCGAACGGCTCGAAGAAGCCCGAGCTCGAACGAGCACACAAACGAAACACAAACGAAGCCCAAACGAAACACAAACGAAGCCCAAACGAAACACAAACGAAGCCCAAACGAAGCACAAACGAAACACAAACGGCCCAAACGGCTTCCAAGAACGAGCCCAAACGGCACAAACCGAAGCGAAACGAGCCCGAACGGTTCAACGAACATTTAACGAAACTCAACGAAGCCCGAACGAAACACGAACGAAGCCATTTAACGGTTCAACGAGCGAAGCCGAACGAACCGAACGGCGAAGCCGCGAGCGAAACGGCACGAACGAAACCTGAACGGCCGAACGAACCGAACGGCACGAGCGACCGCCTGAACGGTAATCAACGAAACTCGACGAAGCCCGCATTTAAACACGAACGGCACGAACGAAGTCTAACGAAGCCGAACGAAACCTGAACGAAACCCGAACGAGCCAACGAGCGAAACACGAACGAAACCCAAACGAAGCCCAAACGAAGCACAAACGCGAAACACAAACGGTTCGAACGAAACACGAACGGCGCGAACCGAAGGCCCGAGCGAACGGCGAAGCAACGGCCCGAACGGCCCTAACGGTTCGAACGGCCGAGCGAACGGCTCTAACGAAGCCCGAACGGAAGCACAAACGAAACACAAACGCGAAGCCTAAACAACGAAACACAAACGAACACGAACGAAGCACAAACGAAGCCCAAACGTGAAGCACAACGAACGAACGCGAACGAAGTACGAACAAAGCCCGAACCGCGAGGCACGAACGAGCACGAACGGTTCGAACGGTTCAAGCCGAACAGGTCCGAACGAAGCACAAACGAAACACAAACGAAGCCCAAACGAAACACAAACGAAGCCCAAACGAAGCCCAAACGAAACACAAACGAAGCCCAAACGAAGCACAAACGAACCTGAACGGTTCAACGAAACACGAACGGCCTCAACGGCACAAACGAAACACAAACGGGTTCAACTAAACACGAAAACGGCACTAACGGCTCGAACGGCACGAACGGAACGAAGCCCGAACGAAGCCCGAACTAAGCCAGAACGAAGCACTAACGAAACACAAACGAAGCCCAAACGAAACACAAACGAAGCCCAAACGAAACACAAACGAAGCCCAAACGAAGCACAAACGAAACACAAACAAAGCCCAAACGAAGCCCAAACGAAGCCCAAACGAAGCCCAAACGAAGCACAAACGAAGCCCGAACGAAACCCGAACGAAGCCCGAACGAAACACGAACGAAGCACGAACGAAGCCCGAACGAAGCCCGAACGAAACACGAACGAAGCACGAACGAAGCCCGAACGAAGCCCGAACGAAGCACAAACGGTCTAACGGTTCGAACGAACCTGAACGAAGCCCGAACGAAACACGAACGAAGCACGAACGAAGCCCGAACGAAGCACAAACGAAGCCCGAACGAAACCCGAACGAAGCCCGAACGAAGCCCGAACGAAACACAAACGAAGCACAAACGAAGCACAAACGAAGCACAAACGAAGCACAAACGAAGCCCGAACGAAGCCCAAACGAAGCCTGGATGTGTGTTTGATGTTTGATGCTTCTGTTTGGCTCGTTCACGCGGCTCGTTCACGCGGCTCGTTCACGCGGGGACAGAGTGGGCGTGGCTTATCCAGTTCATTTCGTAGATCCGTGGCTGGACTACAAACTGGACTGGAAATGACTTGCCGGTGGGAGGAGTCAATCCACTGAGGATTTATCGCCTCAAATCAAAGTTGTTTTGGTGGAACGTGGCCCAGAGACAACGCACCAAAAAGTCCAATTATCAAAATATTTGAGAGAAAATTAGATTAAATTCCAGCTCCTGACCCTGAGTTTAGGAACGATGACAGTGATTAACAATTTAGCTCAGTGTTAGCTCAGTGTTAGCTCAGTGTTAGCTCAGTGTTAGCTCGGTGTTAGCTCAGTGTTAGCTCGGTATTAGCTCGGTATTAGCTCGGTGTTTGCCCAGTGTTAGCTCAGTGTTGGCTCAGTGTTAGCTCAGTGTTAGCTCTGTGTTAGCTCTGTGTTAGCTCGGTATTAGCTCGGTATTAGCTCGGTGTTTGCCCAGTGTTAGCTCAGTGTTAGCTCAGTGTTAGCTCTGTGTTAGCTCGGTGTTGGCTCAGTGTTGGCTCAGTGTTGGCTCAGTGTTAGCTCAGTGTTAGCTCAGTGTTAGCTCAGTGTTAGCTCGGTGTTGGCTCGGTGTTGGCTCAGTGTTGGCTCGGTGTTAGCTCGGTGTTAGCTCGGTGTTAGCTCGGTGTTGGCTCAGTGTTAGCTCAGTGTTGGCTCAGTGTTAGCTCAGTGTTAGCTCAGTGTTAGCTCGGTGTTAGCTCGGTGTTAGCTCGGTGTTGGCTCAGTGTTAGCTCAGTGTTAGCCCAGTGTTAGCCTAGTTAGTCAGTGAGTGCAGAGAGGACTCTGCACTGACCTGCGGGGCCCCGTTGGGGGCCCTCTCGAATCGCCCGTGGGTGGTGTACAGGGGCATGTCGTCTCTGTAGTTCTCGTAGAGGCCTGTGCTGCCAGAGCGCCCCCTACAGCAGCACCAGAAGCTCTGCAACAACAGGATACAATTAAAAAACATTAAGACTTTCAGTAAAAGTACATTTAGGGATTTCCCTGGTGTTTTTACAAAGACTTTTAAACCTGTTGTTAATCATTAACTTTTCTAAAAAGCTTCCGTGGCTCTTCTGGTAATTGTAAAGTAGGAGGAGCAGCAGCTCTACTCCGAGCTCCTCCCATGTGTCTGAGCTCCTCTGTCTCTGAGGGAGCGCCCCCCGGAGGAGGAGCTCATGTCGACGCTTGTGTCCGCGATCTCGTCCTTTGGGTCATTACCCAGAGCTCATGACCAGGTGAGGGAGGAACAGAGATCGAGGTAAATCAGAGCTTTGTCTTTGGACTCAGCTCCTTCTTCACCACAACGGTCCGATACAGGCCCCATCACTGCAGACGCTGCACCTGTCAATCTCACGCTCCATCCTTCCTTCCCTCGTGAACAAGACCCTGAGATACTTGAACTCCTCCACTTGAGGCAGGACTCTCCACCTGGAGAGGGAGAGACACCTTTTTCTGGTCGAGAACCATGGCCTCGGATTTGGAGCTGATCCTCATCCCAGCCGCTTCACACTCGGCTCAAACCGTCCCAGAGCTGCAGGTCCTGGTTTGAAGAAGCATCAGGACAACATCATCTGCAAACAGCAGAGATGATCCTGTGGTCCCCAAACAGGACGCCCTCCACGCCCTGACTGCGCCTAGAAGTTCTGTCCATAAAAACTATGAACAGAACCAGTGACAGGGCAGCCCTGGCAGAGTCCAACATGAACAGGTCTGACTTACTGCAGCAGCACAGCTCCTGCTCCGGTCGTACAGGGACAGCCCTGAGCGAAGGGCCCCGGACCCCATGCTCCCAGAGCGCCCCCCACAAGGCGCCCCGGGGCACACGGTCGAACGCCTTCTCCAGATCCACAAAGCACATGTGACTGAGGCAAACTCCCATGAACCCTGGAGCCCCCGATGGAGAGTCTAGAGCTGGTCCAGTCCACAACTAAAACCACAGGCTCCTCCTGAATCTGAGGTTCGACTATCGGTCGGATTCTCCTCCAGTCCCTGGAATAGACCTCACCAGGGGCTGAGGAGTGTGACCCCCTGTGGTTGGAACACTCCGGTCCCCCTTCTTATACAGAGGGACCACCACCCCGGTCTGCCAGTCCAGAGGTACCGTCCCAGACCGCCACGCGATGTTACAGAGACGTGTTCAAGAGACAGTCCCACAACATCCAGAGACTTAAGGTACTCAGGAGGATCTCATCCACCCCCGGAGCCACCGAGGAGCAACAACCTCAGTGACTTCAGCTCAGGGTGATGGACGAGTCGCCTCTGAGATCTCAGCCTCTGCTTCCTCCTTGGAAGACGTGTGGGACCTGTCCCCCACCTGAAGGCGCAGGGACGCGACCCTCTCGTTCACCGGGTGAACTCCAACACGTGGAGCTGAGCTGTGGCTCTGAGCCCACACCAGCCCCTCTCGAGGATTATGGTTCCAGAGCCCATGCTGTGTGGAGGTGAGGTCGACTATATCTAGGCGACACAAGCTCGGGCTCCTTCCCCACCAGCGCGGTGACATCCCATGTCCCCAGTGCTAGAGTTTGTGGGCGTGGCTTTTGTCGTCTAGGCACCTGCCCCTGACCACCGCCCCAAACACAGTGCACCGGCCCCTTATGGTCCTTCCTGCGGGTGGTGGACCCATAGGAAGGAGGTCCCACGTTGCCTTTTCGGGCTGTGCTCGGCCTGGTCCCACCAGGCGTCCCCTGCCACCCGCCCCAGGCCGGGCTCCAGGGTGGGCCCCGGTGACACCAATCCGGGCGACGTAAAGGACTTCGATACTGTACTCATCATAAGGGTTTTGGAACCGGCTCGTCACCCTGGACCTGCCATGGGACCCACCAGGAGAGGGACGCCCCGGACAGAGCGCCCTGGATCATCCGAGCACCAAACCCTCCACCGCGCCACGGCGACGGTTCAGGGAGAGGAACGATTGGTCAGTAATTAATGAAATGTTCTTTGTATTTAAACAAACCACGTGACAATAGATTCATCAAACCGTGTTTAGCTTTTTTAAAACACTTTTAGTAAAAGTTTGTATTAAATCATTCAAATCCCTCTGATCTGTGTTAAAGCTGGTATACGTCACTTTCCTGGTCACCTGCTGGTCTCCATGGAGATGAAACAGGAACCCGCTGATGCTAACGCGCTTTGCTAGCTTTGATATGGTTAGCGTCACATGATCAGAGTTTGGACTGACATGCTCCTGTTTGTTTTGTGCGTCTTGAGTCTGCGTTCGCTCTCGTCCAATCGTGTGCTGTGGAGCTAAGCCCCGCCTCCTCAGAGACTCAAGTACAGCCTGCTGTTTGCCCCGGATGCCCTCCCTCACCAGAGCCAGCAGCAGCAGCAGCAGCAGCAGCAGAGCCAGCGCCGCCAGCACCAGCAGAGCGATGGCCCAGCCCGGGACGCCTGCAGGGGGCGCTGCAGGGGGCGCCCTGGAGCTCGTCCCGCCTCCTGCAGTCCCCGTGGAGCTCTGCGTGGAGGCCGCTGATTGGCCGGAGGTCGAGCTGCTGTCGTGCGGAGCAGCGGTCACGCCTGATTGGTTAAAGGCCGTGGTGGCGTTTGATTGGCTGTTGTGAGCTGTGGTGGTGTTTGATTGGCTGTTGGGCGCTGTGGTGGTGTTTGATTGGCTGTTGTGGGCTGTGGTGGTGTTTGATTGGCTGTTGTGAGCTGTGGTGGCGTTTGATTGGCTGTTGTGAGCTGTGGTGGTGTTTGATTGGCTGTTGTGAGCTGTGGTGGCGTTTGATTGGCTGTTGTGAGCCGTGGTGGCGTTTGATTGGCTGTTGTGAGCCGTGGTGGCGTTTGATTGGCTGTTGGGCGCTGTGGTGGCGTTTGATTGGCTGTTGTGAGCTGTGGTGGTGTTTGATTGGCTGTTGTGAGCTGTGGTGGCGTTTGATTGGCTGTTGTGAGCCGTGGTGGCGTTTGATTGGCTGTTGGGCGCTGAGGTGGCGTTTGATTGGCTGTTGTGAGCTGTGGTGGCGTTTGATTGGCTGTTGTGAGCCGTGGTGGCGTTTGATTGGCTGTTGGGCGCTGAGGTGGCGTTTGATTGGCTGTTGTGAGCTGTGGTGGCGTTTGATTGGCTGTTGTGAGCCGTGGTGGCGTTTGATTGGCTGTTGGGCGCTGAGGTGGCGTTTGATTGGCTGTTGGGCGCTGAGGTGGCGTTTGATTGGCTGTTGTGAGCTGTGGTGGCGTTCGATTGGCTGTTGGGCGCTGAGGTCGTTGCCGTGGAGTTGGACTCACTCCAAACTGAAAAACATAAAAATAATAGTTTAACAGATGGTTTCCAAGTTTGTCGTAGTTTGTCGTGAGTGAAGAAGAAGAAGAAGGAGAAGAAGAAGGAGAAGAAGGAGAAGAAGAAGAAGAAGAAGAAGAAGAAGAAGGAGAAGAAGGAGAAGAAGAAGGAGAAGAAGAAGAAGAAGAAGAAGAAGAAGAAGAAGAAGAAGAAGAAGAAGAAGAAGAAGAAGAAGAAGAAGAAGAAGAAGAAGAAGAAGGTCAGATTGTTTCAGTATTCATCTGGAAACGTTTGAAGAGTGAAACGTCTGAGAGTGAAACGTTTAAAGAGTGAAACGTCTGAGAGTGAAACGTCTGAGAGTGAAACGTCTGAGAGTGAAACGTCTGAGAGTGAAACGTTTAAAGAGTGAAACGTCTGAGAGTGAAACGTCTGAGAGTGAAACGTCTGAGAGTGAAACGTTTAAAGAGTGAAACGTCTGAGAGTGAAACGTCTGAGAGTGAAACGTCTGAGAGTGAAACGTTTAAAGAGTGAAACGTCTGAGAGTGAAACGTTTAAAGAGTGAAACGTCTGAGAGTGAAACGTCTGAGAGTGAAACGTCTGAGAGTGAAACGTCTGAGAGTGAAACGTCTGAGAGTGAAACGTCTGAGAATTAAACGTTTGAAGAGTGAAACGTCTGAGAGTGAAACATTTGAGAGTGAAACGTCTGAGAGTGAAACGTCTGAGAGTGAAACGTCTGAGAGTGAAACGTCTGAGAGTGAAACGTTTAAAGAGTGAAACGTCTGAGAGTGAAACGTTTAAAGAGTGAAACGTTTAAAGAGTGAAACGTTTAAAGAGTGAAACATCTGAGAGTGAAACGTCTGAGAGTGAAACGTTTAACGTCTGAGAATGAAACGTTTGAAGAGTGAAACGTCTGAGAGTGAAACGTTTGAGAGTGAAACGTCTGAGAGTGAAACGTCTGAGAGTGAAACGTCTGAGAGTGAAACGTCTGAGAGTGAAACGTCTGAGAGTGAAACGTTTAAAGAGTGAAACGTCTGAGAGTGAAACGTCTGAGAGTGAAACGTCTGAGAGTGAAACGTTTAAAGAGTGAAACGTCTGAGAGTGAAACGTTTAAAGAGTGAAACGTTTAAAGAGTGAAACGTCTGAGAGTGAAACGTCTGAGAGTGAAACGTCTGAGAGTGAAACGTCTGAGAGTGAAACGTCTGAGAGTGAAACGTCTGAGAATTAAACGTCTGAGAATTAAACGTTTGAAGAGTGAAACGTCTGAGAGTGAAACATTTGAGAGTGAAACGTCTGAGAGTGAAACGTCTGAGAGTGAAACGTCTGAGAGTGAAACATCTGAGAGTGAAACGTTTAAAGAGTGAAACGTCTGAGAGTGAAACGTTTAAAGAGTGAAACGTTTAAAGAGTGAAACATCTGAGAGTGAAACGTCTGAGAGTGAAACGTTTAACGTCTGAGAATGAAACGTTTGAAGAGTGAAACGTCTGAGAGTGAAACGTTTGAGAGTGAAACGTCCGAGAGTGAAACGTTTAAAGAGTGAAACGTCTGAGAGTGAAACGTTTGAGAGTGAAACGTCTGAGAGTGAAACGTCTGAGAGTGAAACGTCTGAGAGTGAAACGTCTGAGAGTGAAACGTCTGAGAGTGAAACGCCTTTGAAGAGTGAAACGCCTGAGAGTGAAACGTCTGAGAGTGAAACGTCTGAGAGTGAAACGCCTTTAAAGAGTGAAACGCTTGAAGAGTAAAGAGTGAAACGTCTGAGAGTGAAACGTTTAAAGAGTGAAACGTCACTGAGAGTGAAACGTTTAAAG
>CM033626.1:41382079-41487079 GCA_019453435.1 Rhinogobius similis
GAGGTCCACTCAGAGTCTGTGGTTGAAACTCTTGTCTTTTGTTTTCTTCTCCCTCCTCTCTCTCTCTCTCTCTCTCTCTCCTCTCCCTCTCCTCCTCCTCCCTCTCTCTCTCCTCTCTCCTCCTCCTCTCTCTCTCTTTCTCATCGTCTCTCTGTCCCTCTTTCTCGAGGCTGTGAGAGAGCCTGTGGTTGAAACTTCTTGTCTTTTTGTTTCTTCCGAGGAGCGCCCTGTTCTTTCTTTCTGATCCTAAAGATGTGCAAACACACGTCCGAATCCAAAGCGCAAACACTAAAACCATTACAGGCCCTGCCTTCTGCTCTTCTGCCCCCACGGTTTCGGCCTGAGGCTCTGGATCCCGCCCGCCTGCCCTGTGTGAATCCACTTCCATCCATAGATTTCTCTGACATCGCTTTTCCAAATGCATTTTTAAAGATCATTAAAGTAGATCCACACAAACCTTCTTCAGCTCGTGTCACTGTGTTTATGCGTTCGACTCCAGGTGGAGCGCCTGGAAATGAAATGAAAATACGACTCACAGGTGTAAGTCAGGTCCGCCCTGTCACCAGCCTTCTGTGACCTCCCCCCATCGGAACGCCACATACCGCCGCCTGGTCGCTTCAGCTGAGTTTCTGCTTGAAGCCGTCGGCTTGCTCGTGCTCCGCTCAGCTTCGCCGCGTTTCGCTTGTTGCTCGCTCAGCTCGTCGTATCGCACTCCGCAGCTCACGGGCTTCGCTCAACCGTCGCGTTGCGCCTGGCTTTCGCGCTCGCTTTCGCCGCTTGTTTCTCGCCGCGTTCGCTGGTGAAGCTTGTGCCTGGGCTTGGGGGCTTCGGGTCTGGGCTCACAAAGTAGTTCGCTTGCGGCCACCGGGCTTCCAAGCCTCGCTCGCAGCCGCTGGGGCTCGCTTGGCCGCTTTCTGGCTTCGCTGTAGCTTAGCTTGGCCACTGCTTCGTTTTCGTCAGGCTTCGCTGGGCTATTTAAGTCAGTGCTTAGCGGCTTAGCTTCATGCTCGTTTCAAAGCCTGCTGTGCTTCAGCTCTCGAAGCTGCTTTATGCTGGTTAAGATATTAACGATTCTTTATGGGTCACATTAGGGTCACCCGCCCCACGAAGCTTAAAAATGCCCCAAACGGCACGAAATGTTGTTAATCTAGGGTGCTTTCTCGCTTGTGCCAAGCTATGGTTTTTTATTTTATTTTCCGCCGATGACGCTACTCGCCCCTAAAGGGTTAAATGGCGCCTAGAACATCAAGAAGGTCACATGACTCGACAAACAGTTGCTGCTTCGCTGCGCCGTATATTTCTTGTACAATCATATTTAAAGAATAAACCCGAATCGAAACCCGAACGAAGCCCGATAACGGTCTTAACGAAGTACACAAACTAAGTCTGAACTAAGTTCGAATACGAAGCCCGAACGAAGTCCCGAACGGCGACAAACGGCACCTAGAACGGCGTACGAACGGCCCGAACGAAGTCTTGGGCACCGAAGTCTTGGTTCTAACGGCTCTAACGAAGGTTCTTCTAACGGTTTCTAACGGCACAAACGAAGCTGAATAACGTTTCAACGGTTCTAACGGCACAAACGTAAGTACAAATGCAAACGTAAGCACAAACGAAACACAAACGGTTCGAACCAAATTCTAATGGCACGCAACGGCGGCACAAACGGTTCAACGAACACATTTAACGTAAGCTTAAACGAAACACGTAACGGAAACATTTAATCGAACGGCAACGTAACGGCACTAACGGGCACGAACGCGGCACAAACTAACACAAACGAAGTTCCCGAACGGAAACATTTAACGAAATACTTTAACGGCACGAACGGCACGTTTAACGGCATAACGAACACAAACGGTTCCGAACGAAACACGAACGGCATCGAACGGCACTTAACGGCACTAACGGCACTAACGGCGCACGTAACGAAGCGGTCAACGAACGGCGCACCAACGGGCACGAACGAAACACTAACTAAGCACGTAACGAAGCCCGAACGAAACACTAACGGTTAACGAATGGGCACTTAACGAAGTATAACGAACCGGTTCAACGAAACCCGAATCTAACGGGCACCTAAACGAAGCACTAACGGGTTACACTAATCTAAGCACTAACGTAAGCGACCTAACGGTTACACGAACGAACATTTAACGAACGGCACGAACGGCTCGAACGAAACACGAACGGAAGTTCTGAACGGTTCTCAACGTAAGCTCTAACGGTTCGAACGAACACTAACGGCACTAACGAAGTTCGAACGAAACACGAACGTTTCAACGTGCTCCGAACGAAACACGAACGGCACTCTAACGGGCACGAACAAGGCACGAATCGGTTAACTAACAAAATACACGAACGTAAGCACGAACGAAGCTCGCTAACGAATAAACACGAACGGTTCTAACGGGTCTCGCTAACGAAGCCTGAACGAAACACGAACGGGCAATGAACGGTTCAACGAAACACGAACTAAGCCCAACGAAGTTCAACGGTTCAACGAAGCCCGACCAAACACGAACTGGCGTTGCAAACGAAGTTCGAACGAAGTTCAACGAAGCCCGAACGGCCCGAACGAAGCACAAACGGCCTTCCAAACGAAGCAACAAACGAAACACAAATGAAGTTTTTAACGAAACACGAACGAAGGCATCGAACGAAACATTTAACGAAACACGCAATTTAAGCACGAACGGCACGAACGGCACTAACGGCACGCAATTCGGCACTAACGAACATTTAACGGTTAACGTAACGTAAGCTCCAAGTCGACCACACTTAACGGTTCGCTAACGAAGCCCAACGTTCGAACGAAGTCTGAAACGAAGCTCGAACGATCAACATAACGGCACGAACGAAGCTCCCGAATCGAACATCGAACGAAGTTCTAACGAAGTTCTAACGAACACACGAACGAAGCTCGAACGGCCCGAACGAAGCTCGAACGGTCTGAACGAAGTCTCAACGAATGCCCGAACGGGTCTCGAACGGAATGGAACGAAGTACAAACGGGCACAAACATCGTAACGAAGTCGAACGAAACACTCGAATCGGAACGCACGAACGGAATGACATGGAACGAATGCCCCAAACGAATGCACAAACGAAATGAACAAACGGAAGTCTTTAATCGAAACACGAACGGTCTTCGATCTAAACACTTAACGAACTATCTAACGGGTCGAATCGTAAACACGAACGGCACTCTAACGAAGCACAAAACGAAGCTCGAACGAAGAATGAAAATCGAAGTAAGCTCGAACGAAACATCGAACGAAGACGAACGAAACATCGAACGAATTCAACGGTTCGAACGGTCTAATATTCGAACGGCCTGAACGAACACGAACGGCTCGAACGGCCCGAACGGGTCTCGAACGAAGCACAAACGAAGCTCAAACGGCGACAAACGAACACAACACGGGTCTGAATCGAATATACTAACGGAACATCACGAACGGCACGAACGAAGTCTCAACGAAGTTCGAATCGAAACACTCGAACGAAGTACCGAACGGAAGCTCGAACGAAACACGTAATCTAAACATTTAATCGAAGTACTGAATCGAAGTTCACCGTTCAATCGAACGGTTCAACGAAACACATGGAACGGGGTCTGGAATAACGGCACAAACGAATATGACAAACGAAGCTCGAACGTAAACAATAATGGAACGGCACTAACGAAGCTCCGAATCGAAGCTTCAACGGGTTCGAACGGAAACACAAACTAAGCGCACAAATCAGGTTCTAACGAGCACAAACTGAAGCTCAACGAAACGAAGTACAAACGAAACACAAACGAAGTCGAACGAAACACAATTACACTGGGCACGAACGAAGCACAAACGGGGCTTCCAAACGAAGCACACAAACGAACACAACAACGGTTCGAACGAAGCCTCTGAACTGGCTCAACGGAATGGCACGAACTAACGGTTCAACGAAACACGAACAAAGTACTAACGGGGTTCGAACGAACAATAACGGGCAATACTAACGGTTCTCAACCAAACACGAACTATACACGCAACGGCACTAACGGTTCAACGGGTTAACGAAGCTCAATCGCTCCCACGGTTCGGGAACGAAACACAAACTGAAGCTTCAAACGAAGTACGGTGTAACGAAACACAAACGGTTAAGCCGAACGGAAATGATTGAATCGCATCACACGATACGGCACTAACGGTTCAACGAAACACGAACGAACACACTAACGGCACGAACGGCTCAACGGTTCGAACGAAGCCCGAACGAAGTCTTTGAACGTAAACACAAACGAAGCTTCCAAACGAAGCACAAACGAAACACAAACGGTTCGAACGAAACACGAACGAAACACGAACTAAGTTACCAATCGGTCAAACGGCTCCGAACGAAGTTCTAACGGCACAAAACGTAAACACAAACGGTTCGAATGAACACTAACGGCACTAACGGTTACTCAACGGCACTTAACGGCGACTAACGTAAGTATCAACGGGTTCGCCAACTAAACACCTAACGAAGCTATCTAACGTAAGTTCGAACGAATACATTTAACGGCACTCTAACGGAAGCCCTAACGAAATGACTAACGGCACTAACTAAGCTCGAACGAAACCTCAACGTAAGCCTAAACGAAACACGAACGTAAACACGAATCTAAGCACTAACGGCACGAACGAAGTTCCCGAATCAAAACACTAACGGCGACGAACAAGTCTCAACGGTAAACATCGTAACGGCATCGAACGAAGTCTCGAACGAAACACGAACGAAGACGACGAATAACGGTTGACAAACGGTTCAACAGTCTAACGAAGTCTCAATCGGTTCTGAACGGCTCGAACGAAGCCCGAACGGGCACAAACGAAGCACAAACGAAGCACAAACGTAAATACAAACGTGGCTCAACGAAACACGAACGAAGCGTTTCAAATGAACCGAAACTCGAACGGCTTTCAAAACGAAACACGTAACGAAACACGTAACGGTAAGCACGAACGGCGCACGAACGGTTCGAACGAAACATCAACGGGCGACGAACGAAGCTCAATCGGTCTTAAGCCGAACGAAGTCTAACGAAACACTAACGGCGACTAATCGAAGTTCCTAACGAAGCATCGAACGAAGTTCCGAAACGAAACACGTAACGCTCTTCGAACGGTCTTCGAACGAATACGAACGGGCAACTAACGAAGCTCAATAAAACATCAACGAACGAAGGTTAATTTAACGGTTCAACGCCCCGAACGGCTCCGAATTGGTTCGTAAGCCCGAACGTTCGAACGAAATGCACAAACGAAGCTTTCCAAACGGAAGCACAAACGTAAACACATAACGAAGTTCCCGAACGGAAACACTAACGAAGTTACACACACAGTAAGTCTAACGGTAAACACAAACTAAGTACAAACTAAGCCCGAACAGGCGTCGACAAACGAAACACAAACGAAGCCCGAACGAAGCCTTCGAACGAAGCCTGAACGAAGCTTCGAACGTAAGCGACAAACGAAGCTTCCAAATGAAGCACGAACGAAACACTAACGTAAGCACGAATCGAAGCACGAACGAAGCCCGTAATCGGTTTTAAACACGAACTGTAAGCACCGAACGAAGTTCAACAAAGTCTGAACGGGAAGCTCCGAACAAACACACGCCAACTGAAGCAGACGAACGTAAGCCCGAACGGAAACACAAATCTAAGCACAAAACTAAGCCTCAACGAAGGCATAAACGTAAACACAAACGGCTTCAACGAAACACTAACGGGTAAGCCCAAAACGTAACCCGAACGGGCTTCCAAACGAACACTTAACGTAAACACGAACGGCGACAAACGGCGACGGAACGGTCCCGAACGAAACACGAACGGCGCACGTAACGGTAAGCTTCGAACGGCTTTCCGAACGGAAGCCCGAACGTGATAACACGAACGAAGTCTCAACGGCAACCAACGAATGGTCTAACGTAAACACGTAACGGCTTCTGGAACGCTGCCCGACCGTAAATACTTAACGGCACGAACGTAAGTTCTAACAAAACACTAACGGTTACACGGTCAACGGCTCCGAACTAAGTTCAACAGGTCTCTAACGAAGCCCGTAATTCGAACGAAACACAAACGAAGCTCAAACGAAGCACAAACTGAAGCACAAACGAAGTCTCGAACGGAATGCACTAACTGAAGCGACTAACGGTTCAATCGAAACACAAACTAAGCACAAACCAAGTCTAACGTAACACACAAATCTCAAGTACAAAATCTAAGCCCGAACGAAGCACAAACGCAAATACAAATCGGTTCCGAACGGAAGCCTGAACGAAGGCACAAACGGCTCCAAATGAAGTACAAACGAAACACAAACGTAAGCCCGTGAACGTAAACACGCATCGAAGCCTGCAAACGAAACCCAACGAAGCTCCAAAACGAAACATATCGAATCGGAACACTTAACGGCGACGGTAACGGGTTACACTAACGGTTCGAACGAAACACTGGTCAACGGCGAACTAACGTAAGCCCGAATGAAGCCCTTTAACGAAGTTCGAATTCGAAACACGAACGGGCGCTTAACGGTTCGAACGGCGACGAACGGCTATCGAATCGAAACATAATCGAACGCGAAGTTCGAACGGTTCGAACGAAATACTTAACGAAGCGACGAACGAAGCCTCGAACGGAATGACACGAACGAAGCAACGAACGAAGTTCGAACGGTCTAAGCCCGAATCGGGTTTCAACAAAACACGAACGTGGCGCAGATCGAACGGAAGTTCGAACGGGCCTAACGAACGCCCGAATCGAAGTCTCGAATCGGCTCGAACGAAGTTCGAACGAAGCTTCGAACGTAAAACACAAACGAAGCTTCAAACGAAGGCACAAACGTAAACACAAAACGAACGTTCGCAACGAAACACGAACGAAGCACGAACGAAGCCCGAACGAAACACAAACTAAGCACAAACCAAGCCCGAACGAAACACAAACTAAGCACAAACCAAGCCCGAACGAAGCACAAACGAAACACAAACGAAGCCCGAACGAAGCCCGAACGAAGCCCGAACGAAGCACAAACGAAGCCCAAATGAAGCCTGGATGTGTGTTTGATGTTTGATGCTTCTGTTTGGCCTGCTCACGCACGCTCGCTCACGCCTGCCTCGCTTCCACGCTGCCTGCTCGCTCCGCAGGCTCGCTCCACGCTGCTCGCTCAACGCCGGCCTCGCTCCACGCCGGGCCTCGCTCCACGCCGCCCCGCCGCTCCACGCTGCGCTCGTTCTTCCACGCTGCCTCGCCCACGCCGCTCGCTCCACGCTGGGAAAGCTCGCTCCACGCCCGCTCGCTCACGCTGCGGCTCGGCTCCACGCCGCCTCGCTCACGCTGCTCGCTTCCGCTGGCTCCGCCCACGCTGCTCCGCTCCACGCCGGCTGCGCTCTCGCCGCCCGCCTCGCACGCCGCTGTCTCGGCCTCGTTCGGCTGGCGCGTCTCTGCCCACGTCTGCTCACGCTCACGCTGCCTCGCTCCACGCCGGCCTCGCTCCACGCTGGGCCCGCTCTCGCCGCCTCGCTCGCCCGCTCACGCCTCGCTCATCGCCAGGCTCGCCCACGCCGGCTCGCTCCACGCTGCTCGCTTCTCGCCGCCTGCCGTCTCACGCTGCCCGCCTCCACGCCGCTCGCTCTGGCGCCTCGCTCCACGCCTGCCTGCTCGGGACAGAGTGGGCGTGCGGGCTTATCCGAAGTTCATCTCTCAGAGATCCGCGGGCTGGACTACAAACTGGACTGGAAATGACTTTGCCGGGTGGGAGGAGTCAATCCACTGAGGATTTATCGCCTCAAATCAAAGTTGTTTTGGTGGAACGTGGCCCAGAGACAACGCACCAAAAAGTCCAATTATCAAAATATTTGAGAGAAAATTAGATTAAATTCCAGCTCCTGACCCTGAGTTTAGGAACGATGACAGTGATTAACAATTTGCCACAACGAGCTCTGCCAGCTCAGTGTTAGCTCAGTGTTAGCTCGGTGTTAGCTCGGTGTTAGCTCAGTGTTAGCTCAGTGTTAGCTCAGTGTTAGCTCAGTGTTGGCTCAGTGTTGGCTCAGTGTTAGCTCAGTATTAGCTTGGTATTAGCTCGGTGTTTGCCCAGTGTTAGCTCAGTGTTGGCTCAGTGTTAGCTCAGTGTTAGCTCAGTGTTAGCTCGGTGTTAGCTCGGTGTTAGCTCGGTGTTAGCTCGGTGTTGGCTCAGTGTTAGCTCAGTGTTAGCTCAGTGTTAGCCCAGTGTTAGCCTAGTTAGTCAGTGAGTGCAGAGAGGACTCTGCACTGACCTGCGGGGCCCCGTTGGGGGCCCTCTCGAAGCGCCCGTGGGTGGTGTACAGGGGCATGTCGTCTCTGTAGTTCTCGTAGAGGCCCGTGCTGCCAGAGCGCCCCCTACAGCAGCACCAGAAGCTCTGCAACAACAGGATACAATTAAAAAATGACAATTAAGTCACTTATTTACATAAACTGTACATGATCATGTGAATATGTAAATACACAAGGACAGTAGAGTTAAGCTTATTGTAAATTGTCCATATCGGGGGTTTAGTTGATTAATAAAGACACTTTATAAGTTAAATGGGGTAGAAATTATATAGAGCTATTGTATTTTATTTTTATTTTATATATATAACTTATATTGTTTTAATACTTTACTGTCTCTACTGGTCGGTTGCACATGTAACAAAAAGAATTTCCCCTGAGGATAAATAAAAGTAATTCTGATTCTGATTCTGAAAAACATTAAGACTTTCAGTAAAAGTACATTTAGGGATGTCCCTGGTGTTTTTACAAAGACTTTTAAACCTGTTGTTAATCATTAGCTTTTCTAAAAAGCTTCCGTGGCTCTTCTGGTAATTGTAAAGTAGGAGGAGCAGCAGCTCTACTCTGAGCTCCTCCCATGTGACTGAGCTCCTCTGTCTCTGAGGGAGCGCCCCCCGGAGGAGGAGCTCATTTCGACGCTTGTCTCCGTGATCTCGTCCTTTGGGTCATGACCCAGAGCTCATGACCAGGTGAGGGAGGAACGGAGATCGAGGTAAATCAGAGCTTTGTCTTTGGACTCAGCTCCTTCTTCACCACAACGGTCCGATACAGAACCACATCACTGCAGACGCTGCACCTGTCAATCTCACGCTCCATCCTTCCCTCTGAACAAGACCCTGAGATACTTGAACTCCTCCACTTGAGGCAAGGACTCTCCCCCCGGAGAGGGAGAGACACCTTTGTCCGGTCGAGAACCATGGCCTCGGATTTGGAGCTGATCCTCATCCCATCGACTTCACACTCGGCTCAAACCGTCCCAGAGCTGCAGGTCCTGGTTTGAAGAAGCATCAGGACGACATCATCTGCAAACAGCAGAGATGATCCTGTGGTTCCTAAACTGGACGCCCTCCACGCCCTGACTGCGCCTAGAAGTTCTGGCCATAAAAAGAATGAACAGAACCGGTGACAGGGCAGCCCTGGAGTCCAACATGCACTGAACAGGTCTGACTTACTGCCGGCAACACAGCTCCTGCTCCGGTCATACAGGGACAGCCCTGAGCAAAGGGCCCCGGACCCCATACTCCCAGAGCACCCCCCACAAGGCGCCCCGGGGCACATGGTCGAATGCTCCAGATCCACAAAACACATGTGACTGAGGCAAACCCCCATGAACCCTCGAGAACCCGATGGAGAGTATAGAGCTGGTCCAGTCCACGACCAAAACCACAGGCTCCTCCTGAATCCGAGGTTTGACTATCGATTGGATTCTGGAAAAGCACAGTAAGCACAGTAGGAGGTCGAGCATTTAGCTCCCAAGCTCCTGTTATGGAACCAGCTCCCTGTTCATGTAAAAGAGGCCGACACAGTCTCTACATTTAAGACCAGGCTCAAAACGTTCCTCTTTGAAATAGTTTATGGTCAGGCCAGTTAGGAACAGAAATAAAAACCTACAGTTTTAGCTCCGCTGCCCTTGGAGCGACTCTGCTGGAGAAGTATGGAGCTGAACACTGTCCTCTGGTTCTTCTACTTTACCATCAACAATATTTAATATTACTTCAACTGTAGTCTGTTCATTGCTGTTCACATGTTTCTCTTTCTCTCCACTTCCCCCGGGGAGTGGAGACTGTTTCAGACACTGCGGCTGCTCCAGTGACGACCCCCCCACCCCCACCTGTCTGGACGATCTATGCTCCACCCGCCTGGACAGCTGGATCAGCCACACCTCGTCTGCCTGGACCAACTCCTTCTACTTTAGATGAACTGTTCCTCATCTCCTGCTGGAGGATCTCTCTACACTGGTGGACTGCTCCTCGTCCTCCTGGAGGATCTCTACACTGGTGGACTGCTCCTCGTCCTCCTGGAGGATCTCTCTACACTGGTGGACTGCTCCTCGTCCTCCTGGAGGATCTCTCTACACTGGTGGACTGCTCCTCGTCCTCCTGGAGGATCTCTCTACACTGGTGGACTGCTCCTCGTCCTCCTGGAGGATCTCTCTACACTGGTGGACTGCTCCTCGTCCTCCTGGATGAACTCTTTAAAGCCTCCTCCCTCTTGAGTGGTTCTGGTTCAGTCCAAGTGGATGTCAGTCCTAGTTCATCTGCAGCCTGTCCGTCCGTGGGAGTAGGATCTCTCCTTCACTGTGGTTCTCCTCAGGTTTATACTTTGTCCCGTGGGGTTTTTTGTAGTTTTTCCTGAAGGAGGGTCAAAGGACAGGGGCATTCTGGGACAGTTATCTGAACTGCTTTGACCTGTGGCCCATCGAGGCAACTGTTGTTGTGATTTTGGGCATTAGAAACATAAATTGATTTGATTTGATTTGATTTGATTCTCCTCCAGTCCCTGGAATAGACCTTACCGGGGAGGCTGAGGAGTGTGATCCCCCTGTGGTTGGAACACACCCTCCGGTCCCCCTTCTTATACAGAGGGACCACCACCCCGGTCTGCCAGTCCAGAGGTACCGTCCCAGACCATCACGCGATGTTGCAGAGACGTGTCCAAGAGACAGTCCCACAACATCCAGAGACTTAAGATACTCAGGGCGGATCTCATCCACAGGAGCCACCAAGGAGCAACAACCTCAGTGACTTCAGCTCAGGGTGATGGACGAGTCGCCTCTGAGATCTCAGCCTCTGCTTCCTCCTCGGAAGACGTGAGGGACCTGTCCCCCACCTGAAGGCACAGGGACGCGACCCTCTCATTCACCGGGTGAATTCCAACACGTGGAGCTGAGCTGTGGCTCTGAGCCCACACCAGCCTCCCGCCTCTCCAGCCCCTCTCAAGGATTATGGTTCCAGAGCCCATGCTGTGTGGAGGTGAGGCCGACTATATCTAGGCGACACAAGCTCGGGCTCCTTCCCCACCAGCGAGGTGACATCCCATGTCTCCAGCGCTAGACTCTGTGGGCGTGGCTTTTGTCGTCTAGGCACCTGCCCCTGACCACCGCCCCAAACACAGTGCACCGGCCCCTTATGGTCCTTCCTGGTCCCACCAGGCGTCCCCTGCCACCCGCCCCAGGCCGGGCTCCAGGGTGGGCCCCGGTGACACCAATCCGGGCGACGTAAAGGACTTCGATACTGTACTCATCATAAGGGTTTTGGAACCGGCTCGTCACCCTGGACCTGCCATGGGACCCACCAGGAGCGGGACGCCCCGGACAGAGCGCCCTGGATCATCCGAGCACCAAACCCTCCACCGCGCCACGGCGACGGTTCAGGGAGAGGAACGATTGGTCAGTAATTAATGAAATGTTCTTTGTATTTAAACAAACACGTGACAATAGATTCATCAAACCGTGTTTAGCTTTTTTAAAACACTTTTAGCTTGTATTAAATCATGTTTCAAATCCCTTTGATCTGTGTTAAAGCTGCTCTACGTCACTTTCCTGGTCACCTGCTGGTCTCCATGGAGATGAAACAGGAACCCGCTGATGCTAACGCGCTTTGCTAGCTTTGATATGGTTAGCGTCACATGATCAGAGTTTGGACAGAAAGGCTCCTGTTTGTTTTGTGCGTCTTGAGTCTGCGTTCGCTCTCGTCCAATCGTGTGCTGTGGAGCTAAGCCCCGCCTCCTCAGAGACTCAAGTACAGCCTGCTGTTTGCCCCGGATGCCCTCCCTCACCAGAGCCAGCAGCAGCAGCAGCAGCAGAGCCAGCGCCGCCAGCACCAGCAGAGCGATGGCCCAGCCCGGGACGCCCGCAGGGGGCGCAGCAGGGGGCGCAGCAGGGGGCGCCGTGGAGCTCGTCCCGCCTCCTGCAGTCGCCGCGGAGCTCTGCGTGGAGGCCGCTGATTGGCCGGAGGTCGAGCTGCTGTCGTGTGGAGCAGCGGTCACGCCTGATTGGTTAAAGGCCGTGGTGGCGTTTGATTGGCTGTTGTGAGCCGTGGTGGCGTTTGATTGGCTGTTGTGAGCCGTGGTGGCGTTTGATTGGCTGTTGTGAGCCGTGGTGGCGTTTGATTGGCTGTTGGGCGCTGTGGTGGCGTTTGATTGGCTGTTGTGAGCCGTGGTGGTGTTTGATTGGCTGTTGGGCGCTGAGGTGGCGTTTGATTGGCTGTTGGGCGCTGAGGTGGCGTTTGATTGGCTGTTGGGCGCTGAGGTGGTGTTTGATTGGCTGTTGTGAGCCGTGGTGGCGTTCAATTGGCTGTTGTGAGCCGTGGTGGCGTTTGATTGGCTGTTGTGAGCCGTGGTGGCGTTCAATTGGCTGTTGTGAGCCGTGGTGGCGTTTGATTGGCTGTTGTGAGCCGTGGTGGCGTTTGATTGGCTGTTGTGAGCCGTGGTGGCGTTTGATTGGCTGTTGTGAGCCGTGGTGGCGTTCAATTGGCTGTTGTGAGCCGTGGTGGCGTTTGATTGGCTGTTGTGAGCCGTGGTGGCGTTTGATTGGCTGTTGTGAGCCGTGGTGGCGTTTGATTGGCTGTTGTGAGCCGTGGTGGCGTTTGATTGGCTGTTGGGCGCTGAGGTCGTTGCCGTGAAGTTGGACTCACTCCAAACTGAAAAACATAAAAATAATAGTTTAACAGATGGTTTCCATGTTTGTCGTAGTTTGTCAAGAAGAAGAAGAAGAAGAAGAAGAAGAAGAAGAAGAAGAAGAAGAAGAAGAAGAAGAAGAAGAAGAAGAAGAAGAAGAAGAAGAAGAAGAAGAAGAAGAAGAAGAAGAAGAAGAAGAAGAAGAAGAAGAAGAATGTTTCAGTATTCATCTGGAAACGTCTGAGAGTGAAACATTTGAGAGTGAAACGTCTGAGAGTGAAACGTCTAAAGAGTGAAACGTCTGAGAGTGAAACGTCTGAGAGTGAAACGTCTGAGAGTGAAACATTTGAGAGTGAAACGTCTGAGAGTGAAACGTCTGAGAGTGAAACGTTTAAAGAGTGAAACGTCTGAGAGTGAAACGTCTGAGAGTGAAACATTTGAGAGTGAAACGTCTGAGAGTGAAACGTCTGAGAGTGAAACGTCTGAGAGTGAAACGTCTGAGAGTGAAACGTTTAAAGAGTGAAACGTCTGAGAGTGAAACGTCTGAGAGTGAAACGTCTGAGAGTGAAACGTTTAAAGAGTGAAACGTCTGAGAGTGAAACGTTTAAAGAGTAAAACGTCTGAGAGTGAAACGTCTGAGAGTGAAACGTTTAAAGAGTGAAACGTTTAAAGAGTGAAACGTCTGAGAGTGAAACGTCTGAGAGTGAAACTTCTGAGAGTGAAACGTCCGAGAGTGAAACGTTTAAAGAGTGAAACGTCTGAGAGTGAAACATTTGAGAGTGAAACGTCTGAGAGTGAAACGTTTAAAGAGTGAAACGTCTGAGAGTGAAACATTTGAGAGTGAAACGTCTGAGAGTGAAACGTTTAAAGAGTGAAACGTCTGAGAGTGAAACGTCTGAGAGTGAAACGTTTAAAGAGTGAAACGTCTGAGAGTGAAACATTTGAGAGTGAAACGTCTGAGAGTGAAACGTTTAAAGAGTGAAACGTCTGAGAGTGAAACGTCTGAGAGTGAAACATTTGAGAGTGAAACGTCTGAGAGTGAAACGTCTGAGAGTGAAACATTTGAGAGTGAAACGTCTGAGAGTGAAACGTTTAAAGAGTGAAACATCTGAGAGTGAAACGTCTGAGTGAAACGTCCTGAGAGTGAAACGTCTGAAGAGTGAAACGTGAGAGTGAAACGCCTGAGAGTGAAACGTTTAAAGAGTGAAACGTCTGTGGTGGAGTGAAACGTTTGCGTGGAGTGAAACGTCTGAGAGTGAAACGCCGTGAAACTGAGAGTGAAACGTTTAAAGAGTGAACGTGAAACTTTTGAGAGTGAAACGTCTGAGAGTGAAACGTCTGAGAGTGAAACGTCTGAGAGTGAAACGTCTGAGAGTGAAACGTTTAAAGAGTGAAACGTCTGAGAGTGAAACGTCTGAGAGTGAAACGTCTGAGAGTGAAACGTTTAAAGAGTGAAACGTCTGAGAGTGAAACGTTTAAAGAGTAAAACGTCTGAGAGTGAAACGTCTGAGAGTGAAACGTTTAAAGAGTGAAACGTTTAAAGAGTGAAACGTCTGAGAGTGAAACGTCTGAGAGTGAAACGTCTGAGAGTGAAACGTCCGAGAGTGAAACGTTTAAAGAGTGAAACGTCTGAGAGTGAAACATTTGAGAGTGAAACGTCTGAGAGTGAAACGTTTAAAGAGTGAAACATCTGAGAGTGAAACGTCTGAGAGTGAAACGTTTAAAGAGTGAAACGTCTGAGAGTGAAACGTCTGAGAGTGAAACGTTTAAAGAGTGAAACGTCTGAGAGTGAAACGTCTGAGAGTGAAACGTCTGAGAGTGAAACATTTGAGAGTGAAACGTCTGAGAGTGAAACGTTTGAGAGTGAAACATTTGAGAGTGAAACGTCTGTGAGTGAAACGTCTGAGAGTGAAACGTCTGTGAGTGAAACGTCTGAGAGTGAAACGTCTGAGAGTGAAACGTTTAAAGAGTGAAACGTCTGAGAGTGAAACGTCTGAGAGTGAAACGTCTGAGAGTGAAACGTTTAAAGAGTGAAACGTCTGAGAGTGAAACGTCTGAGAGTGAAACATTTGAGAGTGAAACGTCTGAGAGTTAAACGTTTAAAGAGTGAAACGTCTGAGAGTGAAACGTCTAAGAGTGAAACGTCTGAGAGTGAAACGTCTGAGAGTGAAACATTTAAAGAGTGAAATGTTAAGAGTGAAACGTCTGAGAGTGAAACGTCCGAGAGTGAAACGTCCGAGAGTGAAACGTCCGAGAGTGAAACGTCTGAGAGTGAAACGTTTAAAGAGTGAAACGTCTGAGAGTGAAACGTTTAAAGAGTGAAACGTCTGAGAGTGAAACGTCTGAGAGTGAAACGTCTGAGAGTGAAACATTTGAGAGTGAAACGTCTGAGAGTGAAACGTTTGAGAGTGAAACGTCTGTGAGTGAAACGTCTGAGAGTGAAACGTCTGAGAGTGAAACGTTTGAGAGTGAAACGTCTGAGAGTGAAACGTTTAAAGAGTGAAACGTCTGAGAGTGAAACGTCTGAGAGTGAAACGTCTGAGAGTGAAACGTTTAAAGAGTGAAACGTCTGAGAGTGAAACGTTTAAAGAGTGAAACGTCTGAGAGTGAAACGTCTGAGAGTGAAACGTTTAAAGAGTGAAACGTCTAAAGAGTGAAACGTCTGAGAGTGAAACGTTTAAAGAGTGAAACGTCTGAGAGTGAAACGTTTAAAGAGTGAAACGTCTGAGAGTGAAACGTCTGAGAGTGAAACGTCTGAGAGTGAAACATTTAAAGAGTGAAACGTCTGAGAGTGAAACGTCTGAGAGTGAAACGTCTGAGAGTGAAACATTTGAGAGTGAAACGTCTGAGAGTGAAACGTTTAAAGAGTGAAACGTCTGAGAGTGAAACGTTTAAAGAGTGAAACGTTTGTGAGTGAAACGTCTGAGAGTGAAACATTTGAGAGTGAAACGTCTGAGAGTGAAATGTTTAAAGAGTGAAACGTCTGAGAGTGAAACGTCTGAGAGTGAAACATTTAAAGAGTGAAATGTCTGAGAGTGAAACGTCCGAGAGTGAAACGTCCGAGAGTGAAACGTTTAAAGAGTGAAACGTCTGAGAGTGAAACATTTGAGAGTGAAATGTCTGAGAGTGAAACGTCCGAGAGTGAAACGTCCGAGAGTGAAACGTTTAAAGAGAGAAACGTCTGAGAGTGAAACATTTGAGAGTGAAACGTCTGAGAGTGAAACGTTTAAAGAGTGAAACATTTGAGAGTGAAACATTTGAGAGTGAAACGTCTGAGAGTGAAACGTTTAAAGAGTGAAACGTCTGAGACTGAAACGTTTAAAGAGTGAAACGTCTGAGAGTGAAACGTCCGAGAGTGAAACGTCCGAGTGTGAAACGTCCGAGAGTGAAACGTTTAAAGAGAGAAACGTCTGAGAGTGAAACGTCTGAGAGTGAAACGTTTAAAGAGTGAAACGTCTGAGAGTGAAACATTTGAGAGTGAAACGTCTGAGAGTGAAACGTTTAAAGAGTGAAACATCTGAGAGTGAAACGTCTGAGAGTGAAACGTCTGAGAGTGAAACGTCCGAGAGTGAAACGTCCGAGAGTGAAACGTTTAAAGAGTGAAACGTCCGAGAGTGAAACGTCCGAGAGTGAAACATGTGAGAGTGAAACGTCTGAGAGTGAAACGTTTAAAGAGTGAAACGTCTGAGAGTGAAACATGTGAGAGTGAAACGTCTGAGAGTGAAACGTTTAAAGAGTGAAACGTCTGAGAGTGAAACGTCCGAGAGTGAAACGTCCGAGAGTGAAACGTTTAAAGAGAGAAACGTCTGAGAGTGAAACATTTGAGAGTGAAACGTCTGAGAGTGAAACGTTTAAAGAGTGAAACGTCTGAGAGTGAAACGTCCGAGAGTGAAATGTCCGAGAGTGAAACGTTTAAAGAGTGAAACGTCTGAGAGTGAAACGTCTGAGAGTGAAACGTCCGAGAGTGAAACGTCCGAGAGTGAAACGTGATGGAGAAGTTCACCGGAAAAAGACGAGACGCTCAGAACGATCCACAACAAAAGCACCAACTTCATCTTCTCCAGGTTTGGTCTGGTCCTGGTTTAGTCCTGGCTTAGACCTGGTTCAGTCCTGGCTCTTGTCCTCTGGTCTTGATCCAGACCTGGTTTAGGTCTTGATGTCGATCTGGTCCTGGTTCTTCTCTGATTTTAGCGCTAAATAAACTCTGGTTATAGTCCCGGTCTCAGGTCTGGTTATAGTCCCGGTCTCAGGTCTGGTTATAGTCCCGGTCTCAGGTCTGGTTATAGTCCCGGTCTCAGGTCTGGTTATAGTCCCGGTCTCAGGTCTGGTTATAGTCCCGGTCTCAGGTCTGGTTATAGTCCCGGTCTCAGGTCTGGTTATAGTCCCGGTCTCAGGTCTGGTTATAGTCCCGGTCTCAGGTCTGGTTATAGTCCCGGTCTCAGGTCTGGTTATAGTCACATATAGACACTCCTTTATCAAACGGTTCTCACCTGCAGCAAGGGGCGGGGCCAGTGTCAGAGCTGTGGGCGGGGCCAGTGTGTGTATGTTGTGTCCTGTCCAGTGTGTGAATGGAAGGTGGAGTGCAGGGGTCACTGCAGGGGCGAGGGGCGGAGCCTCTGGAGGGGTCCGGGTGAGACTCGAGCTGGAAGGACCCCCAAGGACCACCTGAAGCCCTGACCCCGCCCCCTGACCCTGACCCTTCCGTGACCCCTGACCCTGACCCCTGACCCTGAGTCTGACTCCTGACCCTGACCCCTGACCCTGACCCTGACCCTGTCCCTGACCCTGAGCCTGACCCTGACCTGAAGCCCTGACCCCTGAGCCTGACCCAGACCCTGACCCTTCCGTGACCCAGACCCTGACCCTGGCCCCTGACCCTAACCCTGAGCCTTTGGTCTAAATGGAGCCGGAGCTTGTGGTAAAAAAACACAAAGAGCTGGACTTTTCCAGATGCTTTTATTGACGACAAAGACATGATTTAATGAATGACCAGGGGGCGGAGCCTAGCTGTAACCGTCCTTTTCAGGCTGTGATTGGCCCTCAGACGTGCGGGGCGGGGCAATGGGGACTGGCTCCGCCTCCAAATCACCTGTAAAGAAAATATGGTTTAGACCTGGTTTAGACCTGGTTTAGACCTGGTTCAGACCTGGTTCAGACCTGGTTCAGACCTGGTTCAGACCTGGTTCAGACCTGGTTCAGACCTGGTTCAGACCTGGTTCAGACCCGGTTCAGACCCGGTTCAGTCCCGGTTCAGTCCCGGTTCAGTCCCGGTTCAGTCCCGGTTCAGTCCCGGTTCAGTCCCGGTTCAGTCCCGGTTCAGTCCCGGTTCGGCCCGGGTTCAGTCCGGGTTCAGTCCGGGTTTAGTCCGGGTTCAGTCCTGGTTCTGGTACCTCTCAGTTTCGGGGCCAGTTGGTTCCAGAAGGAGCACTCTCTGGGTTTGAGTCCCTGCAGGGATTTGAGGGCGGGGCTTAGCTCCAGGTAAGTGGGTGTGGACTCAAAGGAAAGGACACGCCCCCAACGTGGTAGGACGGGTCGAACACGAGCCGGGTTTGGGTCTCTGTGGGAGAGGAAAACTGGTTACAATCCTGGTCCTGGTCCTGGTCTGGTCTGGTCCTGGTCTGGTCCTGGTCTGGTCCTGGTCTGGTCCTGGTCTGGTCCTGGTCTGGTCCTGGTCTGGTCCTGGTCTGGTCCTGGTCTGGTCCTGGTCTGGTCCTGGTCTGGTCCTGGTCTGGTCCTGGTCTGGTCTGGTCTGGTCTGGTCCTGGTCCTGGTCTGGTCCTGGTTCTGGCTCTGACCCGGTTTGGATGAAGGTGGAGATATAGGACATAAAAGCCTCAGAAAGTCGTCGTTCTGAAGACGTGAAACGCTGAGAGCTGATTGGACGAAGAGGCTCTCCAAACAGGAAGTGAACGTCGAGAGGGACTCGCACGTCCGCCCTGAGGGAGAGAGAGAGAGACTTTAGATCCATCTGGTCCTGGTCCTGGTCCTGGTCTGGTCCTGGTCTGGTCCTGGTCTGGTCCTGGTCTGGTCCTGGTCTGGTCCTGGTCCTGGTCCTGGTCGGCGGGGCCACGTGACTGACCTGGTGGGCGTGGCCATGTGACTCACCTGGTGGGCGTGGCCATGTGACTCACCTGGTGGGCGGGGCCATGTGACTCACCTGGTGGGCAGGGCCATGTGACTCACCTGGTGGGCGTGGCCGGCTGGTGGTACAGGTAAACTTTAGCTTCGGTCTGAGCCCAGACCTGAGCCATTTTCAGAACCGGACAAACCACGAACAAGTCCCTGCAACGAGACTTGGATTAGACCTGGTTTAGTCCTGGGTTAGACCTGGTTCTAACCCGGTTCTGACCCGGTTCTGACCTGGTTGCGTTGTCCAGCGCTCTGGAGAACAGGTTGTATGAGGAGGGGGAGGGGCTGTGGTCCAGGGAATAGAGCCAAGACGCCGCCTCCTTCAGCAGGTCTCCTTTAGTCTGGTTATGATCCGGGTCTTGGCCCAGAGACCGGACCAGAGCCTCGTAGAAGACCGTCTTGGACTCGACTCGACCCGAAAGCTCCTCAAAGTTCTGCAGAACGAGACCAAAGCGAGTGTTTGTATGACCCCGCCCCCTGAGCTCCTGATCTGACCAGACCCCGCCCCCTGAGGTCCTGATCTGACCAGACCCCGCCCCCTGAGCTCCTGAGTCCCAGTCCAGTCCCAGTCCAGTCCCAGTCCAGTCCCAGTCCAGTCCAGTCCCAGTCCAGTCCTGTCCCAGTCCAGTCCCAGTCCAGTCCCAGTCCCAGTCCCAGTCTAGTCCCAGTCTAGACCCAGTCCCGTCCCAGTCTAGTCCCAGTCTAGTCCCAGTCCAGTCTAGTCCCAGTCTAGTCCCAGTCCCAGTCCCAGTCCAGTCCCAGTCTAGTCCCAGTCTAGACCCAGTCCCGTCCCAGTCTAGTCCCAGTCCCAGTCTAGTCCCAGTCCTGTCCCAGTCCAGTCCCAGTCCAGTCCTGTCCCAGTCCAGTCCAGTCCAGTCCAGTCCCAGTCCCAGTCCATTCCCAGTCCTGTCCCAGTCCTGTCCTAGTCCAGTCCCAGTCCCAGTCCCGTCCCAGTCCTAGTCCTAGTCCAGTCCCAGTCTAGTCCCGGTCCAGTCCAGTCCCAGTCCAGTCCCAGTCCCAGTCCCAGTCCAGTCCCAGTCCCAGTCCCAGTCCCAGTCCAGTCCCAGTCCCAGTCCCAGTCCCGTCCCAGTCCTAGTCCAGTCCCAGTCCTGTCCCAGTCCCAGTCCAGTCCCAGTACCTTGATGTCCCGCGCTCGGCTGATGAGTCCGTCGCGCTCGGAGGTTCCGAGCAGAAGGTCCACTCGGTGCAGACCTCGGCTCGGATCCCGGTCCGGTTTCAGGACCGGACCCCAGGCTCTCAGGGGTCCGGTCCGGGCCAGGATCCTGGTCTGGGCCGCGTTCAGTCTCTGCAGGTCCACGTCCTGAAGGCAGCGGGTCACACGACCCAGGTCCGTGAGGTCACAGCCCAGGTCACGGGCCAGGTCAAAGGTCAGGCCCCGCGGCTCGGACTCGGACCGGGCCAGGACCGGAGAGAAGACCGAGCCGCCCTGGAACACAGACCTGGGTTAGATCCTCAGCCCCTTCACAAGAGGGACGTCCCACAGACTGGATCAGCTCAGTATGAGTCATGCTGTCTAATCAGCATCCTGATATGCCACACTGTGAGGTGGGAGGAGCTATCTCACAACACAGAGTGAGACACAGAGTGAGACACAGAGAGTGAGACAGAGAGTGAGAGAGAGAGTGAGAGAGAGAGTGAGAGAGAGAGTGAGACACAGAGTGAGGCAGAGAGTGAGACAGAGAGTGAGACACAGAGTGAGACAGAGAGTGAGACAGAGTGAGACCCAGAGTGAGACCCAGAGTGAGACACAGAGTGAGACACAGAGAGTGAGACACAGAGAGTGAGACACAGAGAGTGAGACAGAGAGTGAGACACAGAGTGAGACACAGAGTGAGACACAGAGTGAGGCAGAGAGTGAGACCCAGAGTAAGACCCAAAGTGAGACCCAGAGTGAGACACAGAGTGAGACCCAGAGTGAGACCCAGAGAGTGACAGAGACACAGAGTGAGACAGAGTGAGACACAGAGTGAGACAGAGAGTGAGACAGAGAGTGAGACCCAGAGTGAGACCCAGAGTGAGACACAGAGTGAGACACAGAGGGTGAGACAGAGAGTGAGACAGAGAGTGAGACACAGAGTGAGACACAGAGTGAGACACAGAGTGAGACACAGAGTGAGACACAGAGGGTGAGACGGAGAGTGAGACGGAGAGTGAGACAGAGAGTGAGACAGAGAGTGAGACAGAGTGTGAGACAGAGAGTGAGACAGAGTGTGAGACAGAGTGAGACCCAGAGTGAGACCCAGAGTGAGACCCAGAGTGAGACCCAGAGTGAGACCCAGAGTGAGACAGAGAGTGAGACAGAGAGTGAGACAGAGAGTGAGACAGAGAGTGAGACAGAGAGTGAGACAGAGTGAGACAGAGAGTGAGACACAGAGTGAGACCCAGAGTGAGACCCAGAGTGAGACCCAGAGTGAGACCGAGTGTGAGACCCAGAGTAAGACCCAAAGTGAGACCCAGAGTGAGACACAGAGTGAGACCCAGAGTGAGACCCAGAGAGTGACAGAGACACAGAGTGAGACAGAGTGAGACACAGAGTGAGACAGAGAGTGAGACAGAGAGTGAGACCCAGAGTGAGACCCAGAGTGAGACCCAGAGTGAGACCCAGAGTGAGACAGAGAGTGAGACAGAGAGTGAGACAGAGAGTGAGACAGAGAGTGAGACAGAGAGTGAGACAGAGAGTGAGACCCAGAGTGAGACCCAGAGTGAGACAGAGAGTGAGACACAGAGTGAGACAGAGAGTGAGACAGAGAGTGAGACAGAGAGTGAGACAGAGAGTGAGACCCAGAGTGAGATCCAGAGTGAGACAGAGAGTGAGATCCAGAGTGAGACAGAGAGTGAGACAGAGAGTGAGACAGAGAGTGAGACAGAGAGTGAGACCCAGAGTGAGACCCAGAGTGAGACAGAGAGTGAAACCTAGAGTGAAACCCAGAGTGAAACCCAGAGTGAGATCCAGAGTGAGACAGAGAGTGAGACAGAGAGTGAAACCTAGAGTGAGACAGAGAGTGAGACAGAGAGTGAGACAGAGAGTGAGACCCAGAGTGAGACCCAGAGTGAGACCCAGAGTGAGACCCAGAGTGAGACCCAGAGTGTGAGACACAGAGAGTGAGACAGAGAGTGAGACACAGAGTGAGACAGAGAGTGAGACAGAGTGAGACCCAGAGTGAGACCCAGAGTGAGACACAGAGTGAGACACAGAGAGTGAGACACAGAGAGTGAGAGAGAGAGTGAGACACAGAGTGAGACACAGAGTGAGGCAGAGAGTGAGACAGAGAGTGAGACACAGAGTGAGACAGAGAGTGAGACAGAGTGAGACCCAGAGTGAGACCCAGAGTGAGACACAGAGTGAGACACAGAGTGAGACACAGAGGGTGAGACAGAGAGAGTGAGACAGAGAGTGAGACAGAGAGTGAGACACAGAGAGTGAGAGAGAGAGTGAGACACAGAGTGAGACACAGAGTGAGACACAGAGTGAGACACAGAGTGAGACACAGAGTGAGACAGAGAGTGAGACAGAGAGTGAGACACAGAGAGTGAGACCCAGAGTGAGACCCAGAGTGAGACACAGAGTGAGACACAGAGAGTGAGACAAAGAGTGAGACAGAGAGTGAGACAGAGAGTGAGACACAGAGTGAGACACAGAGTGAGACACAGAGAGTGAGACAGAGAGTGAGACAGAGAGTGAGACACAGAGTGAGACAGAGAGTGAGACACAGAGAGTGAGACAAAGAGTGAGACAGAGTGAGACACAGAGTGAGACACAGAGAGTGAGACAGAGAGTGAGACACAGAGAGTGAGACACAGAGTGAGACAGAGAGTGAGACAGAGAGTGAGACAGAGAGTGAGACAGAGAGTGAGACAGAGTGAGACAGAGAGTGAGACACAGAGTGAGACAGAGAGTGAGACAGAGTGAGACAGAGTGAGACAGAGTGAGACGGAGTGAGACAAAGAGAGAGACACAGAGTGAGACAGAGACAGAGAGTGAGACAGAGTGAGACACAGAGAGTGAGACACAGAGTGAGACACAGAGTGAGACAGAGAGTGAGACAGAGAGTGAGACAGAGTGAGACAGAGAGTGAGACAGAGTGAGACAGAGAGTGAGACACAGAGAGTGAGACACAGAGTGAGACACAGAGGGTGAGACACAGAGGGTGAGACCCAGAGTGAGACCCAGAGTGAGACCCAGAGTGAGACCCAGAGTGAGACCCAGAGTGAGACAGAGAGTGAGACAGAGAGTGAGACAGAGAGTGAGACAGAGAGTGAGACAGAGAGTGAGACAGAGAGTGAGACAGAGTGAGACAGAGAGTGAGACACAGAGTGAGACCCAGAGTGAGACCCAGAGTGAGACCGAGTGTGAGACCCAGAGTAAGACCCAAAGTGAGACCCAGAGTGAGACACAGAGTGAGACCCAGAGTGAGACCCAGAGAGTGACAGAGACACAGAGTGAGACAGAGTGAGACACAGAGTGAGACAGAGAGTGAGACCCAGAGTGAGACCCAGAGTGAGACAGAGAGTGAGACAGAGAGTGAGACAGAGAGTGAGACAGAGAGTGAGACAGAGAGTGAGACAGAGAGTGAGACAGAGAGTGAGACCCAAATGAGACCCAGAGTGAGACAGAGAGTGAGACAGAGAGTGAGACAGAGAGTGAGACCCAGAGTGAGACCCAGAGTGAGACAGAGAGTGAGATCCAGAGTGAGACAGAGAGTGAGACAGAGAGTGAGACAGAGAGTGAGACAGAGAGTGAGACCCAGAGTGAGACCCAGAGTGAGACAGAGAGTGAAACCTAGAGTGAAACCCAGAGTGAAACCCAGAGTGAGATCCAGAGTGAGACAGAGAGTGAGACAGAGAGTGAAACCTAGAGTGAGACAGAGAGTGAGACAGAGAGTGAGACAGAGAGTGAGACAGAGAGTGAAACCTAGAGTGAAACCCAGAGTGAAACCCAGAGTTAGATCCAGAGTGAGACAGAGAGTGAGACAGAGAGTGAAACCTAGAGTGAGACAGAGAGTGAGACAGAGAGTGAGACAGAGAGTGAGACCCAGAGTGAGACCCAGAGTGAGACCCAGAGTGAGACCCAGAGTGAGACCCAGAGTGAGACCCAGAGTGTGAGACCCAGAGTGAGACCCAGAGTGAGACCAGAGTGAGACCAGAGTGAGACCCAGAGAGTGACAGAGTGAGACACAGAGTGAGACAGAGAGTGAGACCCAGAGTGAGACAGAGAGTGAGACAGAGAGTGAGACAGAGTGTGAGACCCAGAGTGAGACCCAGAGTGAGACCCAGAGTGAGACACAGAGTGAGACACAGAGTGAGACAGAGAGTGAGACCCAGAGTGAGACCCAGAGTGAGACCCAGAGTGAGACCCAGAGTGAGACCCAGAGTGAGACAGAGAGTGAGACCCAGAGTGAGACCCAGAGTGAGACCCAGAGTGAGACCCAGAGTGAGACCCAGAGTGAGACCCAGAGTGAGACCCAGAGAGTGACAGAGACACAGAGTGAGACAGAGTGAGACACAGAGTGAGACACAGAGTGAGACACAGAGTGAGACACAGAGTGAGACAGAGAGTGAGACCCAGAGTGAGACAGAGAGTGAGACAGAGAGTGAGACCCAAAGTGAGACCCAGAGTGAGACAGAGAGTGAGACAGAGAGTGAGACAGAGAGTGAGACAGAGAGTGAGACCCAGAGTGAGACCCAGAGTGAGACCCAGAGTGAGACCCAGAGTGAGACCCAGAGTGAGACCCAGAGTGAGACACAGAGTGAGACCCAGAGTGAGACCCAGAGTGAGACCCAGAGTGAGACCCAGAGTGAGACCCAGAGAGTGACAGAGACACAGAGTGAGACCCAGAGTGAGACCCAGAGTGAGACCCAGAGTGAGACCCAGAGTGAGACAGAGAGTGAGACAGAGTGTGAGACAGAGTGTGAGAGAGAGTGAGACCCAGAGTGAGACCCAGAGTGAGACCCAGAGTGAGACCCAGAGCGAGACAGAGAGTGAGACAGAGTGAGACCCAGAGTGAGACCCAGAGTGAGACAGAGTGTGAGACAGAGTGTGAGACAGAGTGTGAGACAGAGAGTGAGACCCAGAGTGAGACCCAGAGTGAGACCCAGAGTGAGACCCAGAGTGAGACCCAGAGTGAGACCTAGAGTGAGACAGAGACAGAGAGTGAGACCCAAAGTGAGACCCAGAGTGAGACCCAGAGTGAGACCGAGAGTGAGACCGAGAGTGAGACCGAGAGTGAGACCGAGAGTGAGACAGAGAGGGAGACCCAGAGTGAGACCCAGAGTGAGACCCAGAGTGAGACCCAGAGTGAGACCCAGAGTGAGACCCAGAGTGAGACCCAGAGTGAGACCCAGAGTGAGACCCAGAGTGAGACACAGAGTGAGACCCAGAGTGAGACACAGAGTGAGACAGAGACAGAGACAGAGAGTGAGACCCAGAGTGAGACCCAGAGTGAGACCCAGAGTGAGACCCAGAGTGAGACACAGAGTGAGACACAGAGTGAGACACAGAGTGAGACACAGAGTGAGACAGAGTGAGACAGAGTGAGACACAGAGTGAGACACAGAGTGAGACACAGAGTGAGACACAGAGTGAGACACAGAGTGAGACACAGAGGGTGAGACAGAGAGAGTGAGACAGAGAGTGAGACAGAGAGTGAGACACAGAGAGTGAGAGAGAGAGTGAGACACAGAGTGAGACACAGAGTGAGACACAGAGTGAGACACAGAGGGTGAGACGGAGAGTGAGACGGAGAGTGAGACAGAGAGTGAGACAGAGTGAGACAGAGAGTGAGACACAGAGAGTGAGACACAGAGTGAGACACAGAGGGTGAGACAGAGAGTGAGACAGAGAGTGAGACAGAGAGTGAGACAGAGTGTGAGACAGAGTGTGAGACAGAGAGTGAGACCCAGAGTGAGACCCAGAGTGAGACCCAGAGTGAGACACAGAGTGAGACCCAGAGTGAGACAGAGAGTGAGACAGAGTGAGACAGAGAGTGAGACAGAGAGTGAGACAGAGTGAGACAGAGAGTGAGACACAGAGTGAGACACAGAGTGAGACCCAGAGTGAGACCCAGAGTGAGACACAGAGTGAGACCCAGAGTGAGACCCAGAGTGAGACCCAGAGTGAGACCCAGAGAGTGACAGAGACACAGAGTGAGACAGAGTGAGACACAGAGTGAGACCCAGAGTGAGACCCAGAGTGAGACCCAGAGTGAGACAGAGAGTGAGACAGAGAGTGAGACAGAGAGTGAGACAGAGAGTGAGACAGAGAGTGAGACAGAGAGTGAGACAGAGAGTGAGACCCAGAGTGAGACACAGAGTGAGACAGAGAGTGAGACAGAGAGTGAGACCCAAATGAGACCCAGAGTGAGACAGAGAGTGAGACAGAGAGTGAGACAGAGAGTGAGACAGAGAGTGAGACCCAGAGTGAGATCCAGAGTGAGACAGAGAGTGAGACAGAGAGTGAGACAGAGAGTGAGACAGAGAGTGAGACCCAGAGTGAGACCCAGAGTGAGACAGAGAGTGAAACCTAGAGTGAAACCCAGAGTGAAACCCAGAGTGAAACCCAGAGTGAGATCCAGAGTGAGACAGAGAGTGAGACAGAGAGTGAAACCTAGAGTGAAACCTAGAGTGAGACCCAGAGTGAGACCCAGAGTGAGACCCAGAGTGAGACCCAGAGTGAGACCCAGAGTGAGACCCAGAGTGAGACAGAGGGTGAGACAGAGAGTGAGACCCAGAGTGAGACCCAGAGTGAGACCCAGAGTGAGACCCAGAGTGAGACCCAGAGTGAGACCCAAAGTGAGACCCAAAGTGAGACCCAGAGTGAGACCCAGAGTGAGACCCAGAGTGAGACCCAGAGTGAGACCCAGAGTGAGACCCAGAGTGTGAGACCCAGAGTGAGACCCAGAGTGAGACCAGAGTGAGACCCAGAGAGTGACAGAGTGAGACACAGAGTGAGACAGAGAGTGAGACCCAGAGTGAGACAGAGAGTGAGACAGAGTGAGACAGAGAGTGAGACCCAGAGTGAGACCCAGAGTGAGACAGAGAGTGAAACCCAGAGTGAGACACAGAGTGAGACACAGAGTGAGACAGAGAGTGAGACCCAGAGTGAGACCCAGAGTGAGACCCAGAGTGAGACCCAGAGTGAGACCCAGAGTGAGACAGAGAGTGAGACAGAGAGTGAGACAGAGAGTGAGACCCAGAGTGAGACCCAGAGTGAGACCCAGAGTGAGACCCAGAGTGAGACCCAGAGTGAGACCCAGAGTGAGACCCAGAGTGAGACCCAGAGTGAGACAGAGAGTGAGACAGAGAGTGAGACCCAGAGTGAGACCCAGAGTGAGACCCAGAGTGAGACCCAGAGTGAGACAGAGAGTGAGACAGAGAGTGAGACCCAGAGTGAGACCCAGAGTGAGACCCAAAGTGAGACCCAGAGTGAGACAGAGAGTGAGACAGAGAGTGAGACAGAGAGTGAGACCCAGAGTGAGACCCAGAGTGAGACCCAGAGTGAGACCCAGAGTGAGACCCAGAGTGAGACCCAGAGTGAGACCCAGAGTGAGACCCAGAGTGAGACCCAGAGTGAGACCCAGAGTGAGACCCAGAGTGAGACCCAGAGAGTGACAGAGACACAGAGTGAGACACAGAGTGAGACAGAGAGTGAGACCCAGAGTGAGACAGAGAGTGAGACAGAGTGAGACAGAGAGTGAGACCCAAAGTGAGACCCAGAGTGAGACAGAGAGTGAGACAGAGAGTGAGACAGAGAGTGAGACAGAGAGTGAGACAGAGAGTGAGACCCAGAGTGAGACCCAGAGTGAGACCCAGAGTGAGACCCAGAGTGAGACCCAGAGTGAGACACAGAGTGAGACCCAGAGTGAGACCCAGAGTGAGACACAGAGTGAGACCCAGAGTGAGACCCAGAGTGAGACCCAGAGTGAGACCCAGAGAGTGACAGAGACACAGAGTGAGACACAGAGTGAGACACAGAGTGAGACACAGAGTGAGACCCAGAGTGAGACACAGAGTAAATGAATGACTCACGAGGAGGACGACCCGTTTGAACAGCGGTGGTTCTGGTGAGCTCAGGTGCGTACTGAGCATGTCCGCACCCTGACGCTCCGCCCCCGCAGTCACTCTGTCCTTAGCCCCGCCCACCAGGTGGATGTGGGCAGAGACCCAACGAAGCACCTCCTCCTGGTCCGAGAGCCCGGCGTCAGAGAGTCCGAATCCCAGAACCGAGGTCCGATACGGAGCCGTGACCACAACGAGGTTCCCCCGAGCCGCCAACACGGAACCGTCCAGGAACCCTTTAGAGCGAACAGAACCGTCAACTAGAACCACAAGATCTGGGCTCGACTCCAGGCGAGTCGGGGGCCACAGCTCAGATCAAACCAATGACAGAGTCGTGCTCAGGAACAGCCCGACCCTGCAGTGCAGCTCCTGACCTGAGGGGGCGTTGTAGAAGAACACCAGCACTGGCAGCGGCGCTCTCTGGTCGCGGGGCGTGAACACGTTCAGGTACAGACAGTCCTCGCTCGCCGCGGCGTCGCTCGGTCCCGCCTCCACGCAGCGGGGGCGGGGCTCTGAGGCGTTGCGAGCTCCCGTCCAATCGGAGGGCTGGGCGGGGCCGAAACGCAGTGATCCGACTGGAGGACGGGCGAAAGGCACGCCCAGGAACTGGACCACGGCTCTGGACCGGCCCGAGTCCAGGACCAGATCCACGGTCCGGCCCCGAAGAGTCCGAGATCCAGGAAGGTCCAAGGTCTCGGACTGGACTCGACGATCTGAGGATAACACCAGAGATTATACACCAGAGATTATACACAGAGATTATACTCCAGAGATTATACACAGAGATTATACACCAGAGATTATACACAGAGATTATACACCAGAGATTATACACCAGAGATTATACACAGAGATTATACACAGAGATTATACACCAGAGATCAGAGTCTGTGTCCTCATGTCCACTCTGCTCCTACAAGGGGCGCTATTTAAGGCTGAGGGGGAGGAGTCATGTGAGGGGGAGGAGTCATGTGAGGGGGAGGAGTCATGTGAGGGGGAGGGGGAGGAGTCATGTGAGGGGGAGGAGTCATGTGAGGGGGTGGGGCTCACCTGTGCGCACGTACACCTGGAGGGCGGGCTCTCGGATGGTCAGCTGACAGGAAGAGGCGGGGCCACACACAGTAGTGTCAGGATACAGCAGACAGCGAGCTCCAGAGTCCAAGTCCGAGACCGAGACCGCAAAACAGGACTTGGACTCCTGACAGGCTGAGGACCGAGACCAGAGACAGACCAGGGTTAGACCGGGTTTAGACCAGAGACAGACCAGGGTTAGACCAGGGTTAGACCGGGTTTAGACCAGAGACAGACCAGGGTTAGACCAGGGTTAGACCGGGTTTAGACCAGAGACAGACCAGGGTTAGACCTGGTTCAGACCTGGTTCAGACCTGGTTCAGACCTGGTTCAGACCTGGTTCAGACCTGGTTCAGACCTGGTTCAGACCTGGTTCAGACCTGGTTCAGACCTGGTTCAGACTCACCCTGGAGGCACCAGTCCAGAGTCTGGTTTCGGTCTTTGCTGATGTCACGGCTCAGGTGGATGATGTCATAGGTGGAGAGGGCGGGGTCTATGAGCAGGTGGGCGGGGCCAGAGACTGGATTCCAAATATCCCGGTCCAGACTGGTCCCGATCTGGGGCAGGCTGAAGTCTGGACATAGACCTGGACTAGAACTCCACTGGTTCACAGGCTTCAAATACCAACCGAGAGGCTCCGGGGAAGTCCTGAGGTCTGAGGGGCTGAAAGAGACCGGGATTAGACCAGAGAGAGACCGGGATTAGACCAGAGAGAGACCGGGATTAGACCAGAGAGAGACCGGGGTTAGACCAGAGAGAGACCGGGGTTAGACCAGAGAGAGACCGGGATTAGACCAGAGAGAGACCGGGGTTAGACCAGAGAGAGACCAGAGAGAGACCGGGGTTAGACCAGAGAGAGACCAGAGAGAGACCAGAGAGGGACTGGGGTTAGACCAGAGAGAGACCGGGGTTAGACCAGAGAGAGACCAGAGAGAGACCAGAGAGAGACCGGGGTTAGACCTGAGAGAGACCGGGGTTAGACCAGAGAGAGACCGGGGTTAGACCAGAGAGAGACCAGGGTTAGACCAGAGAGAGACCGGGGTTAGACCTGAGAGAGACCGGGGTTAGACCTGAGAGAGACCGGGGTTAGACCAGAGAGAGACCGGGGTTAGACCAGAGAGAGACCGGGGTTAGACCAGAGAGAGACCGGGGTTAGACCAGAGAGAGACCGGGGTTAGACCTGAGAGAGACCGGGGTTAGACCAGAGAGAGACCGGGGTTAGACCTGAGAGAGACCCGGGTTAGACCTGAGAGAGACCGGAGTTAGACCAAAGAGACCGAGATTAGACCAGAGAGAGACCGGGGTTAGACCAGAGACAGACCGGTTCTGACCTGCAGTCCTGGGTGGTCCAGCTGGTCGAGGTTTCGGGGCAGGTCTGGACTCCGAGGCTGATGAGGGGCAGACAGACCAGTCCAGGTCCGGAGCCGGGTCCAGGTCTGGACTTGGGGTCTCGGATCAGACCGAAGCCCCTGCAGCAGTGATCCTCGTCACAGCGACGCTCACACTCCCGGAACCTGCAAGAGTCTGGACTGAGACCGGGGCCGGGTCTGCACCGGGCCGGACTCGTCTCAGACCGGGTCTAAACCTGAACTTACCCCTGGGACAGAGGAGTGGACTCTGGGACCTGGACCCTGGTCCGGACCGAGTACGAGACCATCTTCTTAAAGGGAACTCTCTGATAGAAACTCTTCACAGGCCCAGACAAGTCCACTGCAACAGAGAGACCCTTAGACCTGGTTTAGTCCTGGTTTAGTCCTGGTTTAGTCCTGGTTTAGTCCTGGTTTAGTCCTGGTTTAGTCCTGGTTTAGACCTGGTTTAGTCCTGGTTTAGTCCTGGTTTGGTCCTGGTTCGGTCCTGGTTCAGTCCTGGTTTAGTCCTGGTTTGGTCCTGGTTTGGTCCTGGTTTGGTCCTGGTTTGGTCCTGGTTTAGTCCTGTTTAGTCCTGGTTTAGTCCTGGTTTGGTCCTGGTTTGGTCCTGGTTCGGTCCTGGTTCGGTCCTGGTTCGGTCCTGGTTCGGTCCTGGTTTGGTCCTGGTTTAGTCTTAGTCCTGGTTTAGTCCTGGTTTGGTCCTGGTTTAGTCTTAGTCCTGGTTTAGTCCGGGTTTAGTCCAGGTTTAGTCCTGGTTTAGTCCTGGTTTAGTCCTGGTTTAGTCTTGGTCCTGGTTTGGTCCTGGTTTGGTCCTGGTTTGGTCCTGGTTTAGTCTTGGTCCTGGTTCGGTCCTGGTTCGGTCCTGGTTCGGTCCTGGTTCGGTCCTGGTTCGGTCCTGGTTCGGTCCTGGTTTGGTCCTGGTTTAGTCCTGGTTTGGTCCTGGTTTAGTCCTGGTTTAGTCCTGGTTTAGTCCTGGTTTAGTCCTGGTTTAGTCCTGGTTTAGTCCTGGTTTAGTCCTGGTTTGGTCCTGGTTTGGTCCTGGTTTGGTCCTGGTTTGGTCCTGGTTTGGTCCTGGTTTGGTCCTGGTTTGGTCCTGGTTTGGTCCTGGTTTGGTCCTGGTTTGGTCCTGGTTTGGTCCTGGTTTAGTCCTGGTTTAGTCCTGGTTTAGTCCTGGTTTAGTCCTGGTTTAGTCCTGGTTTAGTCTTAGTCCTGGTTTGGTCCTGGTTTAGTCCTGTTTAGCCCCCGGGGCAGCAGGGGGCGACACTGCACCTGTCTTCATGAAGGTGTTGTTGGGCGCTCGGGGCAGCAGGGGGCGACACTGGCGGCGCAGAGGATTGTCGTAGGCTCCACACACTCCGGTGTCGGGGAACAGTTCGCAGAAGAAGAACCCGGAGTGAAGATCCAAAATGTCCGCCACCGAACACAGTGGCTCCAACTGACAACCTGAGGAGACAGAACCAGGTCTGAACCGGGTCTGGACCGGGTCTGGACCGGGTCTGGACCTGGACCGGACCAGGACTAAAGCCGAACTCACGCTGGAGGCAGGAGAGCAGGGCATTCTGGGAGTTGTAGTTCTTCTTGTTGAACCAGAAGGTCAGTCGGGGCAGTTTGTCCTGAGGCTTCAGCTCCACCTGCTCCACCGACAGAGGCCGGAAGGAGCCCAGGACCGACGGGTCAGGACCGGGCTCAGGACCGGGCTCAGGACCGGGCTCAGGACCGGGCTCAGGACCGGGCTCAGGACCGGGCTCAGGACCGGGCTCAGGACCAGGCTCAGGACCGGGGCAGGATCCCAAAGAGTCCGGCTTTGGCTCTGAACAACAACAAACTCACAACACGACGTCTTTGTTTGAACCGGGACTTAAAGGAGCTGCACCTGTCCCTGTTGTGTTTGAGACAAAGTCCAGCTCAGATCATTGTAAAGGCGTCTGTTTACAGAGTCGACGAGAAGCAGGAAGTGCGTCATTAGCATGCTAATGTTGGTTAGCGTTAGCGCTCATGGAGTGAATATTTATGATGGACTGAATTAAAGGGAGAGACACAAGGGGTTAACTTAAACTAGTTCTGAGCTTCACCTTTAAAACTGGAACAATCAGGTGCAGCACCTTTAACTGGACTAAAGACACTTCATTAATCCAGACCAGGTCCAGACCAGGTCCAGACCCAGACCAGACCAGGTCCAGGTCAGGTCCAGACCAGGTCCAGGTCAGGTCCAGACCAGGTCCAGACCCAGGGCAGTACCTGACTCGAGGTGCACGCTGCTGAAGGTTACGAGCGAGGTCTGGTATCCGTCGTCCTTTTTGTGCAGCTCAGCGTCAGAGGCTCCTGTCAATCAAACAGACTTTAATGAGTTTGATTTCATCAGAAAATGTTCTTTTCTATTTGACTCTGACAAAGTGGGTCTTTGTCCCTTTTAATCTTAATTTGCATTTTTCAATTCCTCCTCAGCTGTGAACTCAATCCCAGGTTTGTTTTTAATTATCACACACATACGTTTCTTCTCAATGTGTTTATTTGTTTTATTTGTATTTCAGTTCAATCCATCAAACTCACCTGGTCCTCCACATGGTCTGGTCAAAGAGGAGGAGCCTCATGGCGGCCATTTTTATAACCTCTGGAGGGTCATGGGCCGGACCATGTGGGGGGGGGACTGCCTCAGTTCAGTTTGGTTTTAGTTTAATGAGGTGTTTAAATGTGTTTGTGTTTAGTTTCAGTTAAACGTCTGAATGTTTTGGGGACATTGGTCCATGGAGTTACCTGCAGTCAAGGTGTACTGTACTGGGGGAGGGGCCTAGAGTATAAAAAGGGCCCCATTTGGAGGGAGTGCTAATGGAGAGCAGGAAGTGTACAGCACAAAGACACAAAAACAAACTATAATATGGAGAGGGGCTGGAGTTTACAAAGTGTGTTTGGAAAAGGGGATCACAAGCACAACAAGGCACTGATGGGGTTAAAGGTCACAGGGTTATAAGACACAGAGAGTAACTGGTCTGTCATGTTAGGGCACAGGGTTAGGGTTAGTTAGGGCTTAATAAACACCATTAGAGTGTGAACTGAAGGCCTCACCCTGAGATACAGACCACGTACAGTAGGTGGCAGCGTGTACCTAACTCGATGGTTGTGACCCGCCAATGAAGAAGAAGAAGAAGAAGAAGAAGAAGAAGAAGAAGAACATTTGGAGACAGACTTCAGTGCAGCTGTGCACGTGGGGTTTGTGTTGGATTGACTTTGAGTTGTTTCTGAGTTTTATCTTTTAATAAATCTTGTCTGGTACAAGACAAGCTCCTCCTCCTCCTCCTCCTCCTCCTCCTGCGACCACTGGGCCGGCCTCCCCACACAGCGGCCCACACAGCGGCCCACACAGCGGCCCACACAGCGGCCCACACAGCGGCCCACACAGCGGCCCACACAGCGGCCCACACAGCGGCCCACACAGCGGCCCACACAGCGGCCCACACAGCGGCCCACTTACTGAAGGAGATGGCGTTCCCTCCGAGGTCAAACAGGAAGTTGCCTCGTCTCTCGTCGTACTTAAGCCCCGCCCCACAGTCTCGATTGGCAGTTCCTTGACCAATCACGTCCCAGTCCTGCTCCGAGCACAACAGGACGGAAGGGGCCCTGAGGAGCCCACACATGATGGAACCTGTGGACAGAACCAGAACCGGGTCAGAACCAGAACCAGGTCAGAGCCAGAACCAGAACCAGGTCAGAACCAGGACCAGGTCAGAACCAGGTCAGAACCAGGACCGGGTCAGAACCAGGACCGGGTCAGAACCAGAACCAGGTCAGAACCAGGACTAAAGCAGGACCGGACCTGAGTTGATCCGGTTCTCGTTGAGCACGTAGCCGTGGCAACAGGCGTCTCTTCTGCACGCGCTCAGACAGAAGCGCTGCACGTCCGATCGAGCGCTCTGATTGGCCGAGAACACCTGGGTCCGGTACACGCCCGACTCCGCCCTCTTCAGGGTCACCAGGTCAGAGGTCGAGTACTCGGACTTGGACCCGGACGAGTACCGGTCTCCTGCAGGACCAGAAGCAGGTTTCAGACCCTGAGTCAGATGCCCTCCCTGAGTTTATCTGTGGTTCTCATGAAACAAACACCGGCACCAGGTGAGGACGAGCGGGCCGGGGCCCAGCGGGGCCCAGCGGGGCCCAGCGGGGCCCAGCGGGGCCCGGGGACGAGGACCAGCGGGGCCCGGGGACGAGGACCAGCGCGGCCCGAGGACGAGAGTGGCCCGAGGACCAGCGCGGCCCGTGTTCAACCAACAAACATGAAGAAGAACATCTGTATCTGCCTCTGTTTGCCTGTCCAGGCGCCACCTCCTGGCTGCTCCGCGCTAACACAACAGAAACATATTTGAGTCTTTGAAGAGCGCGTTAAGCTAGCAGCTACGCTCGTGTTTGTGGAGTCGTGTCATAGAACTGTAATAAAACCTGAAGATGAATCCAAAATGGCCGTCCTGTTTATCCCTATGGAGAGTGCGCATTGTCACATGACCCCAAAAAAGTTTCTTACTTCTGCATTTACTTCCTGATACGGAGGCGGCCATCTTTGTTTTACTTCCTGATACGGAGGCGGCCATCTTTGTTTTACTTCCTGATCTGAGGCGCCATCTTTGTTTTACTTCCTGATACGGAGGCGCCATCTTTGATTTACTTCCTGATACGGAGGCGGCCATCTTTGCTTTACTTCCTGATACGGAGGCGGCCATCTTTGTTTTACTTCCTGATACGGAGGCGGCCATCTTTGCTTTAGGGCACCACGTGACCACAATCCCCCATGATGCTTTGAGCGACGTGAACGACCAGCAGCTGCATGTTTTTGTGTTAGCGTTAGCTTGTGTGATTGTAATTGTGTTCTTCATGTTAGACACACGTGAAGCGTCTGAAATGAAATCAAATACAACTTACAGGTGTCTCTAGTCGAGCCTTTTCCACGAGCTTCTGTTTGTATCGTCCGACGCTCGTTCATGTGACTCACACATGTTTGTGTGACGTCACTTCAGATAAAAACGGTAATTTGTGTGATTTTATAAACGGTAGAAAAGAACATTTCCTTCTATTTTATTTAAATACTGATAATAATTCAGTCCTGTCTGTGATTATAATGTGACATTTTAGAAAAAGGCTGCAGTACCTCACACGACCACTAATCAACCTGGGACACAGACAGAGGGGGCGGGGCTTATCCAGTTCAGTTAATACATCCATGCGTCGTGTTGATGTGACTCTGAATCAGGGTTAAAGGAGACTCCGCCCTGTAAAGGAGACTCCGCCCTGTGAACTGCCCTGGAGCTTTAAGTCAGTGTTTGTTTCATGTGAACCAGGCGGCGGTTACAGAGGAGAGTGGGCGGGGCCAAGGCTCACCTGTCTTCCTGAAAACCTGTCGACCTGAAGCTCCGCCCCTCACCTTCACAGAGCAGCGCAGCCAATCAAAATGCTCCACCCCAGGATTACCCAGAAACCCCTGGGTCTGAGGAAAAAACAAGGCACTTGAGTCGACACTGTTCACCTCAGATGGACTAAACCAGGACTAAACCAGGACTAAACCAGGACTAAACCAGGACTAAACCAGGACTAAACCAGGACTAAACCAGGTCTAAACCAGGACTAAACCTGGACTAAACCAGGACTAAACCAGGACTAAACCAGGACTAAAGCCGGACTAAACCAGGACTAAACCTGGACTAAACCTGGACTAAACCTGGACTAAACCTGGACTAAACCAGGACTAAACCTGGACTAAACCTGGACTAAAGCCGGACTAAACCAGGACTAAACCAGGACTAAACCTGGTCTAAACCAGGACTAAACCTGGACTAAACCAGGACTAAACCAGGACTAAACCAGGACTAAACCAGGACTAAACCAGGACTAAACCTGGACTAAACCAGGACTAAACCTGGACTAAAGCCGGACTAAACCAGGACTAAACCTGGACTAAACCTGGACTAAAGCCGGACTAAACCAGGACTAAACCTGGACTAAACCTGGACTAAAGCCGGACTAAACCTGGACTAAACCTGGACTAAACCTGGTCTAAACCTGGACTAAACCTGGACTAAACCTGACTAAACCCGGACTAAACCCGGTCTAAACCTGGACTAAACCTGGACTAAACCAGGACTAAACCTGGACTAATCCTGGACTAAACCAGGACTAAACCTGGACTAAAGCCGGACTAAACCTGGACTAAACCAGGACTAAACCTGGACTAAACCAGGACTAAACCTGGACTAATCCTGGACTTAACCTGGACTAAACCTGGACTAAACCAGGACTGAACCAGGACTTAACCAGGACTAAACCAGGACTAAACCTGGACTAAACCTGGACTAAACCAGGACTAAACCAGGACTAAACCAGGACTAAACCAGGACTAAACCAGGACTAATCCAGGACTAAACCAGTTCTAAACAAGGACGAAAGCCAGGACTAAACCAGGACTAAACCAGGACTAAACCAGGACTAAACCAGGACTAAACCTGACTAAACCAGGTCTAAACCTGACTAAAGCCAGGACTAAACTTGGACTACTAAACCAGTCTAAAGCCAGGACTAAACCTGGACTAAACCTGGACTAAACCAGGACTAAACCTGGACTAAAGCCGGACTAAACCTGGACTAAACCTGGACTAAACCAGGACTAAACCTGGACTAAACCAGGACTAAACCAGGACTAAACCAGGACTAAACCTGGACTAAACCAGGACTAAACCTGGACTAAAGCCGGACTAAACTTGGACTAAACCTGGTCTAAAGCCGGACTAAACCTGGACTAAACCTGGACTGAACCTGGACTGAACCGGGACTAAACCTGGACTAAACCTGGACTAAACCTGGACTAAACCTGGACTAAAGCCGGACTAAACCTGGACTAAACCCGGACTAAACCCGGACTAAACCCGGACTAAACCCGGACTAAACCAGGACTAAACCAGGACTAAACCTGGACTAAAGCCGGACTAAACCTGGACTAAACCAGGACTAAACCAGGACTAAACCAGGACTAAACCTGGATAAAACCAGGACTAAACCTGGACTAAACCAGGACTAAACCTGGACTAAAGCCGGACTAAACTTGGACTAAACCTGGTCTAAACCCGGACTAAACCCGGACAAAACCCGGACTAAACCCGGACTAAACCCGGACTAAACCCGGACTAAACCCGGACTAAAGCCGGACTAAACCTGGACTAAACCAGGACTAAACCTGGACTAAACCAGGACTAAACCTGGACTAATCCTGGACTAAACCAGGACTAAAGCCGGACTAAACTTGGACTAAACCTGGACTAAACCTGGACTAAACCTGGACTAAACCAGGACTAAACCTGGACTAAACCTGGACTAAACCTGGACTAAACCTGGACTAAAGCCGGACTAAACCTGGACTAAACCAGGACTAAACCAGGACTAAACCAGGACTAAACCTGGACTAAACCAGGACTAAACCTGGACTAAACCAGGACTAAACCTGGACTAAAGCCGGACTAAACTTGGACTAAACCTGGTCTAAACCAGGACTAAACCTGGACTAAAGCCGAACTAAACCCGGACTAAACCCGGACTAAACCCGGACTAAACCCGGTCTAAACCTGGACTAAACCTGGACTAAACCAGGACTAAACCTGGACTAAAGCCGGACTAAACCTGGACTAAACCAGGACTAAACCTGGACTAAACCAGGACTAAACCTGGACTAATCCTGGACTAAACCAGGACTAAAGCCGGACTAAACTTGGACTAAACCTGGACTAAACCTGGACTAAACCTGGACTAAACCTGGACTAAACCTGGACTAAACCAGGACTAAACCTGGACTAAACCTGGACTAAACCTGGACTAAACCAGGACTAAACCTGGACTAAACCTGGACTAAACCAGGACTAAACCTGGACTAAACCAGGACTAAACCTGGACTAAACCTGGACTAATCCTGGACTAAACCAGGACTAAACCAGGACTAAACCTGGACTAAACCTGGACTAAACCTGGACTAAAGCTGGACAGAAGCCAGACTAACCCTGGTCTAACCCTGGTCTAAGGCGGGTCTAAGGCGGGTCTAAGGCGGGTGTAAGGCGGGTGTAAGGCAGGTCTAAGGGGCGGGGTTACCTGAGGGGCGGGGTTACCTGAGGGGCCGTGGTGCACTCCGTGTTGTCGGGGTCCGTGCTGTACATCTCACACTGTTCACTCAACAGCGCCACATGGTGACAGGACGAGTCCAGCGCACACTCTGAACACAAAGACCAGGGTTAGGACTAGACCAGGACTAGACCAGGACTAGACCAGGTCCAGGCTCGTACCTCGCAGGCAGCTGGTCCGGTCCAAAGACACAGTCCTGAGGATCTGGGTCTGGTCTGATCCAAACTGAACCTCAGAGTCCGACATGAGCTGGAAGTTACTGAGAGCTGAGGAGGTAAGGGCGGAGTCAGAGAGGAGGGGCGGAGTCAGAGAGGAGGGGCGGAGTCAGAGAGGAGGGGCGGAGTCAGAGAGGAGGGGCGGAGTCAGAGAGGAGGGGCGGAGTCAGAGAGGAGGGGCGGAGTCAGAGGGAAGGGGGGGAGTCAGAGAGGAGGGGCGGAGTCACAGGAGAGGAGGGGCGGCGTCAGAGGGGAGGGCGGAGTCAGAGGGGAGGGGTGGAGTCAGAGGGGAGGGGCGGAGTCAGAGGGGAGGGGCGGAGTCAGAGGGGAGGGGCGGAGTCAGAGGGGAGGGGAGTCAGAGAGGAGGGGCGGAGTCAGAGAGGAGGGGCGGAGTCAGAGGGGAGGGGCGGAGTCAGAGGGGAGGGGAGTCAGAGAGGAGGGGCGGAGTCAGAGAGGAGGGGCGGAGTCAGAGGGGAGGGGCGGAGTCAGAGGGGAGGGGGGGAGTCAGAGGGGAGGGGCGGAGTCAGAGGGGAGGGGCGGAGTCAGAGGGGAGGGGCGGAGTCAGAGAGGAGGGGCGGAGTCAGAGAGGGAGTTGTTGTTCATGCCTGGATTTACAAAGACAACACTAGAATCAAACACCTGAGTCCAGAAGGCGGAGCCACAAATCTACTCATAAGTTAGTTAGCATTAGCCGTTAGCTCAGATGACACTTTTACTATAATTATAATTATATAATTATATTTAAAATTTAAAAGTTTTAGACTCAACAGTGACTTTTGCCGAAACCAAACGGATTATTTATTATCGAGTTAATAGGGTCATCATGCTAACGGCTAATGCTAACAATTCATGTGTCTGAGGTCATGTGACACACAGCTGTTCTGTGTATGAGGAGCGTTAGCATCAGGCTAACGCTAGCTTAGCATCAGGCTAATGCTAGTTTACACTTCAAACCGTCCGCTCAGAGCTGGACTCTGATTGGTCACCTGTGCACTCCTTGTCAGTCAGAGCCGTGTCACGATTGGTCCACTGGAGCCACGCCCCCTCCTTAGTGACACACCCCCAAGACCCGGACAGGAAGTCAGGCTGCGCCGGCAGGAAGTCACCTGACTCTGAGCACCGCCCCCTTCGCCGCTGACACTCGGACTCACCTGGAACAGAACCAGGACTGAAACTGGACCAGGACCAGACCAGGACCAGGACCAGGACCAGGACCAGGACTGAAACTGGACCAGGACCAGGACCAGACCAGGACCAGGACCAGACCAGGACCAGACCAGGACCAGGACCAGACCAGGACCAGGACCAGGACCAGACCAGGACCAGACCAGGACCAGACCAGGACCAGACCAGACCAGGACCAGGACCAGGACCAGGACCAGACCAGACCAGGACCAGACCAGGACCAGGACCAGGACCAGACCAGGACCAGGACCAGGACCAGGACCAGGACCAGACCAGGACCAGACCAGGACCAGGACCAGGACCAGGACCAGGACCAGACCAGGACCAGACCAGGACCAGGACCAGGACCAGGACCAGACCAGGACCAGGACCAGGACCAGGACCAGACCAGGACCAGACCAGGACCAGGACCAGACCAGGACCAGGACCAGACCAGGACCAGACCAGGACCAGACCAGGACCAGGACCAGGACCAGACCAGGACCAGGACCAGGACCAGGACCAGACCAGGACCAGACCAGGACCAGACCAGGACCAGGACCAGACCAGGACCAGGACCAGACCAGGACCAGACCAGGACCAGACCAGGACCAGGACCAGGACCAGACCAGGACCAGGACCAGGACCAGGACCAGACCAGGACCAGACCAGGACCAGGACCAGGACCAGACCAGACCAGGACCAGACCAGGACCAGGACCAGGACCAGACCAGGACCAGGACCAGATCACTCTGGATCACTGCCCTCTGCTGGACGAAGGAGGATCTACATTTGTTTCTGCTTCTTTTTGTGGAGAATATAAACTCACACTGATGGACAGACGACGCTCCAATCCCAGAGGAGCCTCGAGGACATGTGACACAGGAGTCCCGCCCCTCCTGGTCCTGATAGGATCCCGCGGGGCAGAGAAGACACGCCCCCAAAGACGAGAAGGTCCCAGGCGGACAGAGGACTGAGGACAGAGACACACAGCACGAATAAATAAAGCAGACAGGGGGCGCTCTGGGACACACAGGGGGCGCTCTGGGACACACAGGGGGCGCTCTGGGACAGAAGGGGGCGCTCTGGGACAGAAGGGGGCGCTCGGGGACAGAAGGGGGTGCTCTGGGACACACAGGGGGCGCTCTGGGACAGATGGGGGCGCTCTGGGACACACCGGGGGCGCTCGGGGACACACAGGGGGCTCTGGGACAGAAGGGGGCTCTGGGACAGAAGGGGGCGCTCTGGGACAGAAGGGGCGCCAGGTACAGAAGGGGGCTCTGGGACACACAGGGGGCGCTCTGGGACAGAAGGGGCCGCTCTGGGACAGAAGGGGGCGCTCTGGGACAGAAGGGGGGCTCTGGGACTGATGGGGGTCTCTGGGACAGAAGGGGGCGCTCTGGGAATGAAGAGGGCTCTGGGACACACAGGGGCGCCTGGGACAGAAGGGGCCTGGGACAGAAGGGGCTCTGGGACACACAGGGGCGCTCTGGGACACACAGGGGCTCTGGGACAGAAGGGGCGCTCTGGGACAGAAGGCGCCTGGGACACACTGGGCGCTCTGGGACACACAGGGGCTCTGGGACAGAAGGGGCGCTCTGGGAATGAAGGGGGCTCTGGGACACACAGGGGGCACCTGGGACAGAAGGGGCGCTCTGGGACAGATGGGGGCGCTCTGGGACACACAGGGGGCGCTCTGGGACAGAAGGGGGCGCTCTGGGACAGAAGGGGGCTCTGGGACACACAGGGGGCGCTCTGGGACACACAGGGGGCGCTCTGGGACACACAGGGGGCTCTGGGACACAAGGGGGCGCTCTGGGACAGAAGGGGGCGCTCTGGGACACACAGGGGGCTCTGGGACAGAAGGGGGCTCTGGGACAGAAGGGGGCTCTGGGACAGAAGGGGGCGCCTGGGACACACAGGGGGCGCTCTGGGACAGAAGGGGCTCTGGGACACACAGGGGCGCTCTGGGACACACACAGGGGCTCTGGGACACACAGGGGCGCTCTGGGACAGAAGGGGGCTCTGGGACACACACAGGGGCGCTCTGGGACACACAGGGGGCTCTGGGACAGAAGGCGCTCTGGGACAGAAGGGGCGCTCTGGGACAGAAGGGGTCGCTCTGGGACACACAGGGGGCTCTGGGACACACAGGGGCGCCTGGGACAGAAGGGGGCTCTGGGACACACAGAGGGCGCTCTGGGACAGAAGGGGGGCGCTCTGGGACACACAGGCGCTCTGGGACACACAGGGGCACTCTGGGACAGAAGGGGCGCTCTGGGACAAAAATGGGGCTCTGGGACACACAGGGGGCGCTCTGGGACACACAGGGGCGCTCTGGGACAGAAGGGGACACTCTGGGACACACAGGGGCGCTCTGGGACACACAGGGGGCACTCTGGGACAGAAGGGGGCTCTGGGACACACAGGGGGCTCTGGGACACACAGGGGGCGCCTGGGACACACAGGGGGCGCCTGGGACAGAAGGGGGCTCTGGGACACTCAGGGGGCGCTCTGGGACAGCAGGGGGCTCTGGGACAGAAGGGGGCGCTCTGGGACAGAAGGGGGCTCTGGGACACACAGGGGCTCTGGGACAGAAGGGGGCGCTCTGGGACAGAAGGGGGCGCCTGGGACAGAAGGGGGGCGCTCTGGGACACACAGGGGCGCTCTGGGACAGAAGGGGCGCTGGGACAGAAGGGGCTCTGGGACACACACAGGGGCGTCTGGGACAGAAGGGGGCGCCCTGGGACAGAAGGGGGCGCTCTGGGACAAAAGGGGGCCGGAACAGAAGGGGCTCTGGGACAGAAGGGGGCTCTGGGACACACAGGGCGCTCTGGGACAGAAGGGGCCTGGGACAGACAGGGGCTCTGGGACTGAAGGGGCCTGGGACACACAGGGGGCGCTCTGGGACAGAAGGGGCCTGGGACAGAAGGGGCCTGGGACAGAAGGGGCTCTGGGACACACACAGGGGGCGCCTGGGACAGAAGGGGCTCTGGGACAAAAGGGGCTCTGGGACAAAAGGGGGCTCTGGGACACACAGGGGCGCTCTGGGACACACAGGTGCGCTCTGGGACAGAAGGGGGCTCTGGGACAGAAGGGGCGCTCTGGGACACACAGGGGCTCTGGGACAGAAGGGGCTCTGGGACAGAAGGGGGCACTCTGGGACAGAAGGGGGGCGCTCTGGGACACACAGGGCTCTGGGACAGAAGGGGCGCTCTGGGACAGAAGGGGGCCTGGGACAGAAGGGGGCTCTGGGACACACAGGGGGCTCTGGGACAGAAGGGGGCTCTGGGACAGAAGGGGGCGCTCTGGGACACACAGGGGGCTCTGGGACAGAAGGGGGCGCTCTGGGACACACAGGGGGCGCTCTGGGACACACAGGGCGCTCTGGGACACACAGGGGGCGCTCTGGGACACACAGGGGGCGCTCTGGGACACACACAGGGCGCTTGGGACACACAGGGCGCTCTGGGACAGAAGGGGCTCTGGGACAGAAGGGGGGGACGCTCTGGGACAGAAGGGGGCTCTGGGACAGAAGACAGAGCTCTGGGACACACAGGGGCGCTCTGGGACAGAAGGGGCGCTCTGGGACAGAAGGGGGCCTGGGACACACGGGGGCGCTCTGGGACAGAAGGGGGCTCTGGGACAGAAGGGGCTCTGGGACACACGGGGCGCTCTGGGACAGAAGGGGCTCTGGGACAGAAGGGGGCTCTGGGACACACAGGGGCTCTGGGACACACAGGGGGCTCTGGGACAGAAGGGGCGCTCTGGGACACACAGGGGCTCTGGGACACACAGGGCGCTCTGGGACACACAGGGGGCGCTCTGGGACACACAGGGGGCGCTCTGGGACACACAGGGGGCTCTGGGACACACAGGGGCGCTCTGGGACACACTGGGGCGCTCTGGGACACACAGGGGCGCTCTGGGACAGAAGGGGGCGCTCTGGGACAGAAGGGGCGCTCTGGGACAGAAGGGGCGCCTGGGACAGAAGGGGCGCTCTGGGACAGAAGAGCTCTGGGACACAGCTCTGGGACACACGAGAGAGCGCCGGGACAGAAGGGGGCTCTGGGACAGAAGGGGGCGCTTCTGCAGACAGGAAGGGGCGCTGGGACAGAGAAGGCGCTTGGACACACAGAGAGCTCTCTGGGACAGAAGGGGGCGCTCTGGGACAGAAGGGGGCGCTCTGGGACAGAAGGGGGCGCTCTGGGACAGAAGGGGGCGCTCTGGGACAGACTCACGGCAGGCGTCGCCGTCGGCGCTGACGCTGAATCCCGACGTGCAGCCGAACTTTGGCGTCGTCACGGTGACCAGCCGCAGCTCTGACATCGACTGTGACATCATCAGGTTACCCAGAATGCCCTGCACAGCGTCCAGGAAGTGCGTGCGGTTCAGGAACACACCTGGAGGGGGCGAGAGAGTGACTGTTACCACGGCAACAGGACACCCACGCCTCTTAAAGACGTGGACAGCCGTCTGATTGGTCCACAGCTCACCTGACTCCGCCTTCTTCGGACTCTCTGATCCCACTGAGTACTGGGACTGAGACCCGGCCGAGTACTGGTCCCCTGCAAGAACCAGAGACTGTTACCAGGACTGAACCAGGTCTAAACCAGGTCTAAACCAGGACTGAACCAGGACTGAACCAGGACTGAACCAGGACTGAACCAGGACTAAACCAGGACTGAACCAGGTCTAAACCAGGTCTAACCCAGGACTGAACCGGGACTAAACCAGGACTGAACCAGGACTGAACCAGGACTGAACCAGGTCTGAACCAGGACTGAACCAGGACTGAACCAGGACTAAACCAGGTCTGAACCAGGACTAAACCAGGTCTGAACCAGGACTGAACCAGGACTAAACCAGGTCTAAACCAGGACTGAACCAGGACTGAACCAGGACTGAACCAGGACTGAACCAGGACTAAACCAGGACTGAACCAGGTCTAAACCAGGACTGAACCGGGACTAAACCAGGACTGAACCAGGACTGAACCAGGACTGAACCAGGTCTGAACCAGGACTGAACCAGGACTGAACCAGGACTAAACCAGGTCTGAACCAGGACTAAACCAGGTCTGAACCAGGACTGAACCAGGACTAAACCAGAACTAAACCAGGACTAACCCAGGTCTAAACCAGGACTGAACCAGGTCTAAACCAGGTCTAAACCAGGTCTAAACCAGGACTGAACCAGGTCTAAACCAGGTCTAAACCAGGTCTGAACCAGGACTGAACCAGGACTAAACCAGGACTAAACCAGGACTAACCCAGGTCTAAACCAGGACTAAACAGATCCAGATTTAGGAACAGATCATTAAAAATACTAAATCAATGAAGGGCCTAAAGCTGATCCTTGAGGTTTCCCAAATTGAATTACATTTTTTCTTTTCTTTTTAACACTTAACTGTGAACACTGTGGAAGGGCATCTGGCTCACCTGGAGTGTGCAGGTCCGGCAGGTCCTCAGGGCGGAGTTCTGACAGGTCCAGAGTCCAGGTCAAGTCCAGAGTCACAGCATCGTCCAGACACCGAAGATCCACCGAGGACTCGTCACAGAGGGACAGAGAGCGACCAGAGACCGGGGCCTGGGCCGGGACAAGACCGGGATTAGACCAGGATTAAACCAGGACTGGGCCGGGACAAGACCGGGATTAAACCAGGACTGGACCGGGACAAGACCGGGACAAGACCGGGATTAAACCAGGACTGGACCGGGACAAGACCGGGACAAGACCGGGATTAAACCAGGACTGGACCGGGACAAGACCGGGATTAGACCGGGATTAAACCAGGACTGGACCGGGACAAGACCGGGATTAAACCAGGATTAAACCAGGACTGGACCGGGACTGGACCGGGACAAGACCGGGATTAAACCGGGACTGGACCGGGACTGGACCGGGACAAGACCGGGATTAAACCGGGACTGGACCGGGACTGGACCGGGATTAAACCGGGACTGGACCGGGACTGGACCGGGATTAAACCGGGACTGGACCGGGACTGGACCGGGATTAAACCGGGACTGGACCGGGACTGGACTGGGATTAAACCAGGACTGGACCGGGACTGGACTGGGATTAAACCAGGACTGTAAATGTTGGGGTAAAACTCTCTGTAGTTTATTTTAATCCAGACAGAAATTTGGCCAAACCAAGTGTCAAAGACGTGACTCTTGATCATGGAATGAGCCGACACATCTGGATCGTCGGTCGGTTTGATTTCGTTCGTCTGAAACACAAACGAGCGCCGCGTCCAAAATCTGAACAGCTCCAATTTCAAGAATTGGTGCATTTTTTAAAATTGCAAAACATGTGACCGAGAAGCAGCCGGTGCTCGTTTGGCCTCGTTTGACCTCGTTTGGCCTCGTTTGGCCTCGTTTGGCCTCGTTTGGCCTCGTTTGGCCTCGTTTGACCTCGTTTGGCCTCGTTTGGCCTCGTTTGGCCTCGTTTGACCTCGTTTGACCTCGTTTGACCTCGTTTGGCCTCGTTTGGCCTCGTTTGGCCTCGTTTGGTTTAAATCTGTCTCAGTTTGGGTCGATTTATGAGACACTTTTGACAAAAACAAAACCTAACACTGATATAAAAACATTTAAATATTCAAAACACGTCTTAAATGTTTGAATCATTTTTAAATGTTTTCACTTTGACACAATCGAGCTCATTTGCATATGTTTGATTCATGTGCCACGCCCCTTTTCAAATCAACCATTAAATAAATATTCAAATATATGTAAATGAGCACAAAGTGTTGACGCCAGGTGACGTCATGGACTGACCTGCGCCGAGCAGAGCCCCCTGCTGGACAGAGCCTGGAACAGCAGCGGCACCACAGAACCAGAACCAGAGCAGGACCGGACCCAAGACCAGGACTGAGCCCAGGACCAGGTCTGGAGGGGCTGAGGGACTGAGAGAGAGGGCCGGGTCAGGACCGGGTCAGGACCGGGTCTGGAGCGGGGCTAAACCAGGGCTAAACCAGGACTAAACCAGGACTAAACCAGGACTAAACCAGGTCTAAACCAGGACTACACCAGGACTACACCAGGACTAAACCAGGACTACACCAGGACTAAACCAGGACTAAACTAGGACTAAACCAGGACTAAACCAGGACTAAACCAGGTCTAAACCAGGACTACACCAGGACTACACCAGGACTAAACCAGGACTACACCAGGACTAAACCAGGACTAAACTAGGACTAAACCAGGACTAAACCAGGACTAAACCAGGTCTAAACCAGGACTAAACCAGGACTAAACCAGGACTAAACCAGGTCTAAACCAGGACTAAACCAGGACTAAACCAGGTCTAAACCAGGACTAAACCAGGGCTACACCAGGACTAAACCAGGACTAAACCAGGACTAAACCAGGACTAAACCAGGACTAAACTAGGACTAAACCAGGACTAAACCAGGACTAAACCAGGACTAAACTAGGACTAAACCAGGACTAAACCAGGACTAAACCAGGACTTGTGGACTCACTCTGACAGGCCTGGGGTCCCGGTTTGGTCCCGGTCCAGGACTCGGTCTGGATCTCACACAGGAAGTGGTCGACAGGAAGTGCGTTGCGGTAACCGTGGGAACAGACGAGGCCACAGCGCTGGAAACCGTCGGCGACCGCTCCACACCGCAAAGCACCATGGGAAATGTCCGGGACGGAGCAACGAGGACCTGAAGGACAGCAGGGTTCGGTTCAAATGTAAAGTGAAAGTAGTTTCTCGTTGTCGCTGCGCTGAGCTAGCTTGTCTGCTAACGACAGGTGGAGGTAAAGGACACTTGAGCTCATCAGTTCAGTCAGACACTTGATCCCCAGTGTGAGCTGCAGGGGGCGCCGCACGTGGGACACTTCACTCAGGAACAGTTTAAACTCTGGATCTTCTGAGCTGCTCGCGCTGACGTGAAGTCGATGGACGTTTAAAGGTCCATATCCTGCTCTTTTCCCCTTCACACAGTCTGTCCTCAGGGCTTTGTTGATACATTGTTGTTAGCCTCACCGTTAGCCTCACGGTCAGCGTTAGCCTCACGGTCAGCGTTAGCCTCACAGTCAGCGTTAGCCTCACAGTCACCGTTAGCCTCACCATTAGCCTCACAGTCAGCGTTAGCCTCACCATTAGCCTCACAGTCAGCGTTAGCCTCACAGTCACCGTTAGCCTCACTTTTAGCCTCACAGTCAGCGTTAGCCTCACAGTCAGCGTTAGCCTCACCATTAGCCTCACGGTCAGCGTTAGCCTCACCGTTAGCCTCACAGTCAGCGTTAGCCTCACCATTAGCCTCGCAGTCAGCGTTAGCCTCACAGTCAGCGTTAGCCTCACAGTCAGCGTTAGCCTCACCATTAGCCTCACGGTCAGCGTTAGCCTCACCATTAGCCTCACGGTCAGCGTTAGCCTCACTGTTAGCCTCACGGTCAGCATTAGCCTCACCATTAGCCTCACGGTCAGCGTTAGCCTCACCATTAGCCTCACGGTCAGCGTTAGCCTCACCGTTAGCCTCACGGTCAGCATTAGCCTCACCATTAGCCTCACGGTCAGCGTTAGCCTCACCATTAGCCTCACGGTCAGCGTTAGCCTCATGGTCAGCGTTAGCCTCACGGTCAGCGTTAGCCTCACCATTAGCCTCACGGTCAGCGTTAGCCTCACCATCAGCCTCACGGTCAGCGTTAGCCTCACGGTCAGCGTTAGCCTCACCATTAGCCTCACGGTCAGCGTTAGCCTCACAGTCAGCGTTAGCCTCACCATTAGCCGTGTGCTCCGGTAAACAGCGATACACAAACACTGAATAAACCTTTTCTGGTCCTGACGGTGCGTCGTGCTGAGTCCTACGTCCTGGATCTGACCTGGAGTTTGACGTGCTCCAGGGCCTCAACCACGGACGTGCCGTTTGGTAAATAACAAGCTAACTCTTCTATCTGTCGTATCCATCGTGTAATTACTGTGTAGCATTAGCATTAGCTGTTTTTATTCTTCCTGGAGGCGTGGCTTAAACACCGCGTCATCTTAGTGAGGAGCCCCCGTCTGCTGCTCAGAGGGGGACGGAAAAGACAGTTCTCTAGTGAAAACATGAGGGAATCAATCAAAAAACCACTTTGGGCACAACATACGAGGCCCAGAGAGCCCTGGAGGAAGGTTAGAACCTCTGAAGAGTCACTTTAGCAGGATATGGGACCTTTAAATATAAAACACTTGATGCTGATTGGTCGAAGTGTCACAGAAATGGCCTCTGCGTTTGTGTTTCTCCTCCAGAGGTCGTTCAGGTTCTGCTCTGAGCTGCAGTACTCACGGTCACAGCTGGAGGCGCCGCTCCCAGACTCACACTGAACCGGACCAGAACCAGCAGAGCGTCCAGAATCTGTCAGCCAATCAGAGAGCAGCATCTGGGCCCGGGCACTCGAATCCCTGCTGCCGCCTGGTGGACAAACAGGGAACAGCAGTCTGAGCACGGCCCGGACCAGGACCGGGTCTGGACCAGGACTGGACCGAGTCTGGACCGACCGACCAGGCCCGGGTCTGGACCAGGACTGGACCGAGTCTGGACCGGGACCGGACCAGGACCGGGTCTGGACCGGGACCGGACCAGGACCAGGACCCGGACCAGGACCGGGACCGGACCAGGACCGGGACTGGACCGGGACCGAGTCTGGACCAGACCAGGACTGGACCAGGACCAGGACCAGGACCAGGACCAGGACCGGGTCTGGACCAGGACCGGGCCGTCCCCATGAATCACACCTTCAGAGTGTAAAGGGTTAAAGTGGGCGTCGGTCGAGCTCTTTGACCTTTGACCTGAGGTTCTGTCTGGTCTTAAACTCAAACCAGCTCACATAGAACTATAATAAAACCTGGAAGATGAATCCAAGATGGCCGTCCTGTTTATCCCTATGGCCCATAGAACTATAATAAAACCTGGAAGATGAATCCAAGATGGCCGTCCTGTTTATCCCTATGGCCCATAGAACTATAATAAAACCTGGAAGATGAATCCAAGATGGCCGTCCTGTTTATCCCTGTGGCCTGAGCTCAGTGGCGCATGACCATAGAACTATAATAAAACCTGGAAGATGAATCAAAGATGGCCGTCCTGTTTATCCCTATGGAGAGTGCTCATTGGCGCATGACCCCAAAAAAGTTTCTTACTTCCGCATTTACTTCCTGATACGAAGGCTGACATCTTTGCTTTCCCCCATGATGCTTTGAGCGACGTGAACGACCACGCAGCTTGCAAGTTTTTGTGTTAACGTTAGCTTGTGTGATTGTAATTGTGTTCTTCATGTTAGAGCACACCTGAAAGCGTCTGAAATGAAATAAAATACAACTTACAGGTATCGCTAGTCGAGCCTTTTCCACGAGCTTCTGTTTATATCGTCCGACGTGCTCGTTCACGTGACTCGCACATGTTTGCGGTGACGTCACTTAATATAAAAACGGTAATTTCGGTGATTTTAGAAACGGTAGAAAAGAACATTTCCTTCTATTTTATTTAAATACCGATAATAATTCAGTACTGTCTGCAATTATAATGTGCAATTTTAGAAAAAGGCTGGTTCCAAGAGGCTGCAGTACCTCGCACGGCCACAAATCAATCTGGGACCACAGACAGAGGGGCGTACCTTATCCAGTTCATTTAATACATCCATGCGCATGACCCCAAAAAAGTTTTTTACTTCCGCATTTACTTCCTGATACGGAGGCGGCCATCTTTGTTTTACTTCCTGATACGGAGGCGGCCATCTTTGCTTTAGGGCACCACGTGACCACAATCCCCCACTTCAGATAAAAACGGTAATTTGTGTGATTTTAGAAACGGTAGAAAAGAACATTTCCTTCTATTTTATTTAAATACTGATAATAATTCAGTCCTGTCTGTGATTATAATGTGACATTTTAGAAAAAGGCTGCAGTACCTCACACGACCACTAATCAATCTGGGACACAGACAGAGGGGGCGGGGCTTATCCAGTTCATTTAATACATCCATGCCAGCTCACAGTACCTGCTCCTGTTCTGTTCTAGGCCCTCATTATGCCCCGCCCCCTCTTAAAGGGGCCACGAGGGAAAAGTCTGTCACTGAAACCAGAATCAGAGTCGATTTATTGTCGTCGTCAGAATCAAACTTCACAAACAAGAATAAAATAACAGAATGATATAAAAGGCACGAGTGGAATGAGGAATAAAATAAAAACATAAAGTAAAACACACGCTCCGACCCCTGAAAACGGCTTTAAGTCGAGCAGAAGGTCAAGCTCCGCCTCCTGTGAACTACAACGAAACAAGATGGCGGCCACACTCCACACGGTCAGCGTTAGCCTCACTGTTAGCGTTAGCCTCACAGTCACCATTAGCCTCACCGTTAGCGTTAGCCTCACTGTTAGCGTTAGCCTCACTGTTAGCGTTAGCCTCACTGTTAGCCTCACGGTCAGCGTTAGCCTCACGGTCAGCGTTAGCCTCACTGTTGGCGTTAGCCTCACAGTCACCATTAGCCTCACCGTTAGCGTTAGCCTCACTGTTAGCGTTAGCCTCACTGTTAGCCTCACGGTCAGCGTTAGCCTCACGGTCAGCGTTAGCCTCACTGTTGGCGTTAGCCTCACAGTCACCATTAGCCTCACCGTTAGCGTTAGCCTCACTGTTAGCGTTAGCCTCACTGTTAGCCTCACGGTCAGCGTTAGCCTCACAGTCAGCGTTAGCCTCACAGTCACCGTTAGCCTCACCATTAGCCTCACAGTCAGCGTTAGCCTCACCATTAGCCTCACAGTCAGCGTTAGCCTCACAGTCACCGTTAGCCTCACTTTTAGCCTCACAGTCAGCGTTAGCCTCACAGTCAGCGTTAGCCTCACCATTAGCCTCACGGTCAGCGTTAGCCTCACCGTTAGCCTCACAGTCAGCGTTAGCCTCACCATTAGCCTCGCAGTCAGCGTTAGCCTCACAGTCAGCGTTAGCCTCACAGTCAGCGTTAGCCTCACCATTAGCCTCACGGTCAGCGTTAGCCTCACCATTAGCCTCACGGTCAGCGTTAGCCTCACTGTTAGCCTCACGGTCAGCATTAGCCTCACCATTAGCCTCACGGTCAGCGTTAGCCTCACCATTAGCCTCACGGTCAGCGTTAGCCTCACCGTTAGCCTCACGGTCAGCATTAGCCTCACCATTAGCCTCACGGTCAGCGTTAGCCTCACCATTAGCCTCACGGTCAGCGTTAGCCTCATGGTCAGCGTTAGCCTCACGGTCAGCGTTAGCCTCACCATTAGCCTCACGGTCAGCGTTAGCCTCACCATCAGCCTCACGGTCAGCGTTAGCCTCACGGTCAGCGTTAGCCTCACCATTAGCCTCACGGTCAGCGTTAGCCTCACAGTCAGCGTTAGCCTCACCATTAGCCGTGTGCTCCGGTAAACAGCGATACACAAACACTGAATAAACCTTTTCTGGTCCTGACGGTGCGTCGTGCTGAGTCCTACGTCCTGGATCTGACCTGGAGTTTGACGTGCTCCAGGGCCTCAACCACGGACGTGCCGTTTGGTAAATAACAAGCTAACTCTTCTATCTGTCGTATCCATCGTGTAATTACTGTGTAGCATTAGCATTAGCTGTTTTTATTCTTCCTGGAGGCGTGGCTTAAACACCGCGTCATCTTAGTGAGGAGCCCCCGTCTGCTGCTCAGAGGGGGACGGAAAAGACAGTTCTCTAGTGAAAACATGAGGGAATCAATCAAAAAACCACTTTGGGCACAACATACGAGGCCCAGAGAGCCCTGGAGGAAGGTTAGAACCTCTGAAGAGTCACTTTAGCAGGATATGGGACCTTTAACTATAAAACACTTGATGCTGATTGGTCGAAGTGTCACAGAAATGGCCTCTGCGTTTGTGTTTCTCCTCCAGAGGTCGTTCAGGTTCTGCTCTGAGCTGCAGTACTCACGGTCACAGCTGGAGGCGCCGCTCCCAGACTCACACTGAACCGGACCAGAACCAGCAGAGCGTCCAGAATCTGTCAGCCAATCAGAGAGCAGCATCTGGGCCCGGGCACTCGAATCCCTGCTGCCGCCTGGTGGACAAACAGGGAACAGCAGTCTGAGCACGGCCCGGACCAGGACCGGGTCTGGACCAGGACTGGACCGAGTCTGGACCGGGACCGGACCAGGACCGGGTCTGGACCAGGACTGGACCGAGTCTGGACCGGGACCGGACCAGGACCGGGTCTGGACCGGGACCGGACCAGGACCAGGACCCGGACCAGGACCGGGACCGGACCAGGACCGGGACTGGACCGGGACCGAGTCTGGACCAGACCAGGACTGGACCAGGACCAGGACCAGGACCAGGACCAGGACCGGGTCTGGACCAGGACCGGGCCGTCCCCATGAATCACACCTTCAGAGTGTAAAGGGTTAAAGTGGGCGTCGGTCGAGCTCTTTGACCTTTGACCTGAGGTTCTGTCTGGTCTTAAACTCAAACCAGCTCACATAGAACTATAATAAAACCTGGAAGATGAATCCAAGATGGCCGTCCTGTTTATCCCTATGGCCCATAGAACTATAATAAAACCTGGAAGATGAATCCAAGATGGCCGTCCTGTTTATCCCTGTGGCCTGAGCTCAGTGGCGCATGACCATAGAACTATAATAAAACCTGGAAGATGAATCAAAGATGGCCGTCCTGTTTATCCCTATGGAGAGTGCTCATTGGCGCATGACCCCAAAAAAGTTTCTTACTTCCGCATTTACTTCCTGATACGAAGGCTGACATCTTTGCTTTCCCCATGATGCTTTGAGCGACGCGGAACGACCACGCAGCTTGCAAGTTTTTGTGTTAACGTTAGCTTGTGTGATTGTAATTGTGTTCTTCATGTTAGAGCACACCTGAAAGCGTCTGAAATGAAATAAAATACAACTTACAGGTATCGCTAGTCGAGCCTTTTCCACGAGCTTCTGTTTATATCGTCCGACGTGCTCGTTCACGTGACTCGCACATGTTTGCGGTGACGTCACTTAATATAAAAACGGTAATTTCGGTGATTTTAGAAACGGTAGAAAAGAACATTTCCTTCTATTTTATTTAAATACCGATAATAATTCAGTACTGTCTGCAATTATAATGTGCAATTTTAGAAAAAGGCTGGTTCCAAGAGGCTGCAGTACCTCGCACGGCCACAAATCAATCTGGGACCACAGACAGAGGGGCGTACCTTATCCAGTTCATTTAATACATCCATGCGCATGACCCCAAAAAAGTTTTTTACTTCCGCATTTACTTCCTGATACGGAGGCGGCCATCTTTGTTTTACTTCCTGATACGGAGGCGGCCATCTTTGCTTTAGGGCACCACGTGACCACAATCCCCCACTTCAGATAAAAACGGTAATTTGTGTGATTTTAGAAACGGTAGAAAAGAACATTTCCTTCTATTTTATTTAAATACTGATAATAATTCAGTCCTGTCTGTGATTATAATGTGACATTTGAGAAAAAGGCTGCAGTACCTCACACGACCACTAATCAATCTGGGACCACAGTCAGAGGGGGCGTACCTTATCCAGTTCATTTAATACATCCATGCCAGCTCACAGTACCTGCTCCTGTTCTGTTCTAGGCCCTCATTATGCCCCGCCCCCTCTTAAAGGGGCCACGAGGGAAAAGTCTGTCACTGAAACCAGAATCAGAGTCGATTTATTGTCGTCGTCAGAATCAAACTTCACAAACAAGAATAAAATAACAGAATGATATAAAAGGCACGAGTGGAATGAGGAATAAAATAAAAACATAAAGTAAAACACACGCTCCGACCCCTGAAAACGGCTTTAAGTCGAGCAGAAGGTCAAGCTCCGCCTCCTGTGAACTACAACGAAACAAGATGGCGGCCACACTCCACACGGTCAGCGTTAGCCTCACTGTTAGCGTTAGCCTCACAGTCACCATTAGCCTCACCGTTAGCGTTAGCCTCACTGTTAGCGTTAGCCTCACTGTTAGCGTTAGCCTCACTGTTAGCCTCACGGTCAGCGTTAGCCTCACGGTCAGCGTTAGCCTCACTGTTGGCGTTAGCCTCACAGTCACCATTAGCCTCACCGTTAGCGTTAGCCTCACTGTTAGCGTTAGCCTCACTGTTAGCCTCACGGTCAGCGTTAGCCTCACGGTCAGCGTTAGCCTCACTGTTGGCGTTAGCCTCACAGTCACCATTAGCCTCACCGTTAGCGTTAGCCTCACTGTTAGCGTTAGCCTCACTGTTAGCCTCACGGTCAGCGTTAGCCTCACAGTCAGCGTTAGCCTCACCGTTAGCCTCACGGTCAGCGTTAGCCTCACGGTCACCGTTAGCCTCACTGTTAGCCTCACAGTCAGCATTAGCCTCACAGTCAGCATTAGCCTCACGGTCAGCGTTAGCCTCACAGTCAGCGTTAGCCTCACTGTTAGCCTCACAGTCACCGTTAGCCTCACCGTTAGCCTCACGGTCAGCGTTAGCCTCAAATGCTATCAAACACTTACGAGTGACTTTTGTTGAATCTAACGTCTCATTGGACGAAATTTAAAACAGAAAAAGTGACATTTTTGTTTCATAAAATTCTACGAAAAATAAATGAAAATCAGAAAAAAGTATCTCACAGTTTGGAGCTCGACGATTGGTCAGAGATCCAGGAACCAACTGTCCATCTTCATCCACACACCAGCACTGACCTGAGGAGGAGGAGGAGGAGGAGGTGAGAGGAGGAGGTCAGAGGAGGAGGAGGAGGTCAGAGGAGAAGGAGGAGGTCAGAGGAGGAGGTCAGAGGAGAAGGAGGAGGTCAGAGGAGGAGGTGAGAGGAGGAGGTCAGAGGAGGAGGTCAGAGGAGGAGGTGAGAGGAGGAGGTCAGAGGAGGAGGTCAGAGGAGGAGGTGGAGGAGGTGAGAGGAGGAGGAGGAGGTGAGAGGAGGAGGTCAGAGGAGGAGGTCAGAGGAGGAGGAGGTCAGAGGAGGAGGAGGAGGCGGAGGAGGAGGTCAGAGGAGGAGGAGGTCAGAGGAGGAGGTGGAGGAGGTGAGAGGTGGAGGAGGAGGTCAGAGGAGAAGGTCAGAGGAGGAGGAGGAGGTCAGAGGAGGAGGTCAGAGGTCAGAGGAGGAGGAGGTCAGAGGAGGAGGTCAGAGGAGGAGGAGGAGGTCAGAGGTCAGAGGAGGAGGAGGTCAGAGGAGGAGGAGGTCAGAGGAGGAGGTCAGAGGTCAGAGGAGGAGGAGGTCAGAGGAGGAGGTCAGAGGAGGTCAGAGGAGGAGGAGGTGGAGGAGGAGGTCAGAGGAGAAGGTCAGAGGAGGAGGAGGTCAGAGGAGGAGGAGGAGGCGGAGGAGGAGGTCAGAGGAGGAGGAGGTCAGAGGAGGAAGTCAGAGGAGAAGGAGGAGGTCAGAGGAGGAGGTGAGAGGAGGAGGAGGAGGTCAGAGGAGGAGGTCAGAGGAGGAGGAGGTCAGAGGAGGTCAGAGGAGGAGGAGGTCAGAGGAGGAGGTCAGAGGAGAAGGTCAGAGGAGGAGGAGGTCAGAGGAGGAGGAGGTCAGAGGAGGAGGTCAGAGGAGAAGGTCAGAGGAGGAGGAGGTCAGAGGAGGAGGCGGAGGAGGAGGTCAGAGGAGGAGGAGGTCAGAGGAGGAGGTCAGAGGAGGAGGAGGAGGTCAGAGGAGGAGGAGGAGGTCAGAGGAGGAGGAGGAGGTCAGAGGAGGGGGAGGAGGTCAGAGGTCAGAGGAGGAGGAGGTCAGACCTGAGTTGAGGTCACACTGAGTCGGGGTCCAGGCTCCTCTGGAGTCGCACTGAGGCCTGAAGCTCCTGAAGCTCTGACTCTCTGGAGCCACCAGCTGCTGGTACACTGTAACAACAGGGGGAGGAGTCAGTCTGGAGGGGGGAGGAGTCAGTCTGGAGGGGGAGGAGTCAGTCTGGAGGGGGAGGAGTCAGTCTGGAGGGGGAGGAGTCAGTCTGGAGGAGGAGGAGTCAGTCTGGAAGGGGAGGAGTCAGTCTGGAGGAGGGGGAGGAGTCAGTCTTGAGGAGGGGAGGAGTCAGTCTGGAAGGGGAGGAGTCAGTCTGGAAGGGGAGGAGTCAGTCTGGAGGGGGAGGAGTCAGTCTGTAAGGGGGAGGAGTCAGTCTGGAGGAGGGAAGGAGTCAGTCTGGAGGAGGAGGAGTCAGTCTGGAGGAGGGGGAGGAGTCAGTCTTGAGGAGGGGAGGAGTCAGTCTGGAGGGGGAGGAGTCAGTCTGGAAGGGGAGGAGTCAGTCTGGAGGAGGGGAGGAGTCAGTCTGGAGGAGGGGAGGAGTCAGTCTGGAGGGGGAGGAGTCAGTCTGGAGGAGGAGGAGTCAGTCTGGAGGAGGGGAGGAGTCAGTCTGGAGGGGGAGGAGTCAGTCTGGAGGAGGGGGAGGAGTCAGTCTGGAGAAGGGGAGGAGTCAGTCTGGAGGAGGAGGAGTCACCTGACACAGCGGCCAATCGCAGCGCAGCGTCGTTGTTGTCGCTGAGCAGCTGCAGCAGCGCAGGCTCTGATTGGCCGATCTCGGTGGTGAAGCGGAAGCCTTTGGCCAATAGGAAGCCGAGGCCCAGCGGGAAGTGGGAGGAGTTAGACAGCGCCACCAGTGACATCACTTCCTGTTTGAAACCATCGACTTCGGCCAAAGCCTCGGCGCACGAGCCTGAGACGACAAACAATAAACAATAAACAAACAAACAATAAACAAATAAACAATAAACAAACAAACAATAAACAAACAAACAAACAAACAATGGGAAATACATGACTCTGAAAACAACAAACAACAACAAAGAAACAAATAAAAAGAACAAATGATGAAGAGGATTTCTTTATGTTTTAATGTTATGTTTATGTTTCAGGGTTTTTCCCTTCAGATCCTGAAGAGTTTAAAATCTGGTCTGGACTTACCATACCATACCATACCACACCAACTTTATTTATAAGGCACTTTAAAAACTTTTTACAGTCGGCCAAAGTGCCGTACACAAAACAAACAAAATCACATAAAATTAAAATCTGGGAAAAAAGGTGCGTTTTTAGAAGTGATTTAAAAACAGACAGAGATGGAGCCGAATCTCTAAAGGCTGTGATTCCACAGCAGCAGCAACTGAAAAAGCTCGGTCCTGAGGGCTGGAGAGGGCGGGGCATCAGGTGGATCAGATCAGAGAGGTACGAGGGGGCGAGGCCATTCAAACATTTAGAAGTAAACAAAAGAATCTTAAAATCTACTCTAAAATGCACTGGAGCCAATGAAGTGAGGATTAAACAGGTGAAACATGATCATATTTCCAGTTCCAGTTAAAAGCCGAGCAGCAGCTGCAGCTGAAAGAACCGTCTGATTTATGCCTGAACAGAGCGCGGTACAATAGTCCATGAGTGGTCCTGAAGGCATGGATGACCCTTTAAAGAGGCCCCTCATGGGCTTCACTCTGGACAGTTGTCGAAGATGGAAAAGACTGGATCTGACCACACCCCTTATCTGGTGTCAAGTTTTAGGTCAGAGTCTATTTTCACGCCCAAATTAGAAATAATTGGCTTCACATATTGCGATAACGGCCCTAGATCCACCGGAGGAGCCTGTGATGCACCAAAAAAGACTTGGTCCGGACTCACCTGAGGTCCGTGTCTGTCCCACAGCTCTCTGACCTGCAACAGAGCGGCAGAGGGTTAGTCCTGTGTCTCACAGAGGGGGGCGCTCTCTGCTCAGTGTAATGTCATGTCTCACAGAGGGGGGCGCTCTCTGCTCAGTGTAATGTCATGTCTCACAGAGGGGGGCGCTCTCTGCTCAGTGTAATGTCATGTCTCACAGAGGGGGGCGCTCTCTGCTCAGTGTAATGTCATGTCTCACAGAGGGGGGCGCTCTCTGCTCAGTGTAATGTCATGTCTCACAGAGGGGGGCGCTCTCTGCTCAGTGTCATGTGTGTCGCTCACAGAGGGGGGCGCTCTCTGCTCAGTGTAATGTCATGTCTCACAGAGGGGGGCGCTCTCTGCTCAGTGTCATGTGTGTCTCACAGAGGGGGGCGCTCTCTGCTCAGTGTAATGTCATGTCTCACAGAGGGGGGCGCTCTCTGCTCAGTGTAATGTCATGTCTCACAGAGGGGGGCGCTCTCTGCTCAGTGTAATGTCATGTCTCACAGAGGGGGCGCTCTGCTCAGTGTAATGTCATGTCTCACAGAGGGGGGCGCTCTCTGCTCAGTGTAATGTCATGTCTCACAGAGGGGGGCGCTCTCTGCTCAGTGTAATGTGTGTCGCTCACAGAGGGGGGCGCTCTCTGCTCAGTGTAATGTGTGTCGCTCACAGAGGGGGGCGCTCTCTGCTCAGTGTAATGTCATGTCTCACAGAGGGGGGCGCTCTCTGCTCAGTGTAATGTCATGTCTCACAGAGGGGGGCGCTCTCTGCTCAGTGTCATGTGTGTCGCTCACAGAGGGGGGCGCTCTCTGCTCAGTGTAATGTCATGTCTCACAGAGGGGGGCGCTCTCTGCTCAGTGTAATGTCATGTCTCACATTGGGGGGCGCTCTCTGCTCAGTGTAATGTGTGTCGCTCACAGAGGGGGGCGCTCTCTGCTCAGTGTAATGTCATGTCTCACAGAGGGGGACGCTCTCTGCTCAGTGTAATGTCATGTCTCACAGAGGGGCGCTCTCTGCTCAGTGTAATGTCATGTCTCACAGAGGGGGGCGCTCTCTGCTCAGTGTAATGTCATGTCTCACAGAGGGGGGCGCTCTCTGCTCAGTGTAATGTCATGTCTCACAGAGGGGGGCGCTCTCTGCTCAGTGTAATGTCATGTCTCACAGAGGGGGGCGCTCTCTGCTCAGTGTAATGTCATGTCTCACAGAGGGGGGCGCTCTCTGCTCAGTGTAATGTCATGTCTCACAGAGGGGGCGCTCTCTTCTCAGTGTATTGTCATGTCTCACAGAGGGGGGCGCTCTCTGCTCAGTGTAATGTCATGTCTCACAGAGGGGGGCGCTCTCTGCTCAGTGTAATGTCATGTCTCACAGAGGGGGGCGCTCTCTGCTCAGTGTAATGTCATGTCTCACAGAGGGGGGCGCTCTCTGCTCAGTGTAATGTCATGTCTCACAGAGGGGGGCGCTCTCTGCTCAGTGTAATGTGTGTCGCTCACAGAGGGGGGCGCTCTCTGCTCAGTGTAATGTCATGTCTCACAGAGGGGGGCGCTCTCTGCTCAGTGTAATGTCATGTCTCACAGAGGGGGGCGCTCTCTGCTCAGTGTAATGTCATGTCTCACAGAGGGCGCTCTGCTCAGTGTAATGTCATGTCTCACAGAGGGGGGCGCTCTCTGCTCAGTGTAATGTCATGTCTCACAGAGGGGGGCGCTCTCTGCTCAGTGTAATGTGTGTCGCTCACAGAGGGGGGCGCTCTCTGCTCAGTGTAATGTCATGTCTCACAGAGGGGGGCGCTCTCTGCTCAGTGTAATGTCATGTCTCACAGAGGGGGGCGCTCTCTGCTCAGTGTAATGTCATGTCTCACAGAGGGGGGCGCTCTCTGCTCAGTGTAATGTCATGTCTCACAGAGGGGGGCGCTCTCTGCTCAGTGTAATGTCATGTCTCACAGAGGGGGGCGCTCTCTGCTCAGTGTAATGTCATGTCTCACAGAGGGGGGCGCTCTCTGCTCAGTGTAATGTCATGTCTCACAGAGGGGGGCGCTCTCTGCTCAGTGTAATGTCATGTCTCACAGCAGGGGGCGCTCTCTGCTCAGTGTAATGTCATGTCTCACAGAGAAGCTCTCTGCTCAGTGTAATGTCATGTCTCACAGATGGGGGAGCTCTCTGCTCAGTGTAATGTCATGTCTCACAGAGGGGGGCGCTCTCTGCTCAGTGTAATGTCATGTCTCACAGAGGGGGGCGCTCTCTGCTCAGTGTAATGTCATGTCTCACAGAGGGGGGCGCTCTCTGCTCAGTGTAATGTGTGTGTCTCACAGAGGGGGGCGCTCTCTGCTCAGTGTAATGTCATGTCTCACAGAGGGGGGCGCTCTCTGCTCAGTGTCATGTGTGTCGCTCACAGTGGGGGGCGGTCTCTGCCGTGGCTCCGCCCTCCTCGTCCACACAGAAGCACCTGTCGCTCACACACTGCAGCGGCAGGAAGTGTCCGTCCGCCGAGCATGCTGGGATATGTATTTCCGCTCCGGCCGACAGCGCCCCCTGCAGCCTGAGGGCGGAGCTCCTCTGACGCTCACAGGGGGAGGGGCATCGGGGGCGACCTCTGACCCTGCTGCCCTCGACCTGAAGAACAGGAGCAGGTGTGAGCTTGAACATCATGAGGTTTGTGTGTCCCGTGTCTCCAGGTGGGACGCACCTCTCGCCCGTCGGGCTCCACGCACCAGCACTCGGCCCCAGAGCACTGCACCGGTGCAAACCCCCCGGAGGAGCTGCAGCGAGGGACGAGGAGCGAGGAGGCTCCTGGGGCTGAGGAGGCTCCTGGGGCTGAGGAGGCTCCTGGGGCTGAGGAGGAGCAGGAGGAGAGCAGAGGAGACAGAGCCTGGACCAGAAGACACACAGAGTTAGAGAAGCGTTTGGGGGACACTCTTTGTCGTTCTGAGGGTTCAGGGTCCAGAGCAGACTTTGTTGGACACAGTCGCTCCTTGATCCTCCTCCTTCTCCTGGAGGAGGGTTTGGTCCTGGAGCTTCAGCTGAAGGTCAGACCAAGAGGTTCCACAGCTCCTTATGAACCCTTTAAAAACAAGGCCAGGTGTCGCCGGGGCCCCTGGGGCTCCGAGCGTCTGGGGGGCGGGCCTTTCCCCACGGGGCAGAGGGGCGGAGCAGAGCGCCACCTGCTGGTGAGTCGGATCCTCTGAGGACGGCCCTTCAGGCCCACGTGTGTCCTGGGGGTCTGAGGTCACAGGTCTCACCTCCAGGAGCTTCAGGGCCCACACTGAGGACACTCCTCCAGGTCCTCCTCCTGTGGTCAAAGGCCCCAGAGGAGGAGGAGAAGGAGGAGAAGGAGGAGTCCCAAGCTTCATCAAACAGGACCTTCAGCACCGGGACGGTCTCCCTCAGGAGGTGTTCATGTCCCACAGGAGGAGGCCCCAGGGAAGACCAGGACACGCTGGAGGGAAATGTTCCTCTGAGTTCAGGGAACCAGATCTAAACCAGGTCCAAACCCGGATCTCACCTGTTTGACGGGCTGCGCTCCGTCCAGTTCCTTCAGAGAGTTCTTCAGCAGCGACAGAAACCCAGGATCCTCCAGGACTCGGACCAGGATCAGGACCAGGTCTCTGTGGGTTCCGTGCTCAGACCTGACCTGGTCCAGACCCGGTCCTTTAGTTCCAACCGACCCGGTGAAGTTCCCGTCCGCCGCCATGTTCAGGAACTTTCCTCCAAAAAGGTTCTCGAGGAAACGCTTTGGCCTGGAGCGAGCGAGAGCCTTCAGCGCCGAGTCCACGGATCCAAACAGGCCGTCCAAGACCTGGACCACAGGACTCAGCAGGGTCTGAGGGTCCGTCTGGACCGGGACCAGGTCTGAGAGGGTCCTCAGCAGAGCGGAGCAGAAGAACGAGCGAGAAGGAGGAGAAGGAGGAGAAGGAGGAGCAGCAGAGGGAGGAGAGAAGAGTCTGAGCAGAGCAGAACGACGCTGGGACAAACACGAAGAACCAGAACCTGCAGAAGAAACAAGAACCAGGTCTGGACCAGGACTGGACCAGGACCAGAGCAGGTCTAAATCAGGACTGGACCAGGTCTAACTCTGGTCTTACCACAGCGGATGGAGTCCCGGTCCGCCCTGGTCCCGGGGATCTCTCTCCCGTCCGAGTCCACGCACCAGCACAGCGCCCCCTGCTGGCACTGAGTGGAACTGAAGGATCCGTCCGGTTCACAAGACGCTCCGGGCTGAGACTCACACGAGGACGGACCTGAAAGAGACCAGGGTTAGACCAGGACTGGACCAGGACTGGACCAGGACTGGACCAGGGGCCACAGGGGGCGCAGTACCACCGGGGGCCACAGGGGGTGCTCTAACACCAGGGGCCACAGGGGGCGCTCTAACACCAGGGGCCACAGGGGGCGCTCTGACACCAGGGGCCACAGGGGGCGCTCTGACACCAGGGGCCACAGGGGGCGCTCTGACACCAGGGGCCACAGGGGGCGCTCTGACACCAGGGGCCACAGGGGGCGCTCTGACACCAGGGGCCACAGGGGGCGCTCTGACACCAGGGGCCACAGGGGGCGCTCTGACACCAGGGGCCACAGGGGGCGCTCTGACACCAGGGGCCACAGGGGGCGCTCTGACACCAGGGGCCACAGGGGGCGCAGTACCACCAGGAGCCACAGGGGGCGCAGTACCACCAGGGGCCACAGGGGGCGCAGTACCACCAGGGGCCACAGGGGGCGCTCTAACACCAGGGGCCACAGGGGGCGCAGTACCCCCAGGGGCCACAGGGGGCGCTCTAACACCAGGAGCCACAGGGGGCGCAGTACCCCCAGGGGCCACAGGGGGCGCAGTACCACCAGGGGCCACAGGGGGCGCAGTACCCCCAGGGGCCACAGGGGGCGCAGTACCCCCAGGGGCCACAGGGGGCGCAGTAACACCAGGGGCCACAGGGGGCGCTCTAACACCAGGGGCCACAGGGGGCGCTCTGACACCAGCAGCCACAGGGGGCGCAGTACCCCCAGGGGCCACAGGGGGCGCTCTGACACCAGGGACCACAGGGGGCGCTCTAACATCAGGGGCCACAGGGGGCGCAGTACCCCCAGGGGCCACAGGGGGCGCAGTACCACCAGGGGCCACAGGGGGCGCTCTGACACCAGGGGCCACAGGGGGCGCTCTGACACCAGGGGCCACAGGGGGCGCAGTACCACCAGGGGCCACAGGGGGCGCTCTGACACCAGGGGCCACAGGGGGCGCTCTGACTCACATCTGAAGGTCCCGCCCTGTGACAGTCGGACCCCCAGGAGCCTCCTCTTCAGGACTCTGTAGACGTTGGACTCAGAGAAAGTCCGTCCGGCCCTGAGTCCAGTGAAGGCCGAGTCGTAGACCTGGTCCAGGAGCAGCTCCAGACCTGGACCGGGACAGAGAGAGGTCACAGGGGTCAGAGGTCAGGGGTCAGAGGGGTCAGGGGTCAGAGGTCGGGGGGTCAGGGGTCAGGGGTCAGAGGTCAGAGGGGTCAGAGGTCAGGGGTCAGAGGGGTCAGGGGTCAGAGGGGTCAGAGGTCACAGGGGTTAGAGGTCGGGGGGTCAGGGGTCACAGGGGTCAGAGGGGTCAGAGGTCACAGGGGTCAGAGGTCAGAGGGGTCAGAGGGGTCAGAGGTCACAGGGGTTAGAGGTCGGGGGGTCAGGGGTCAGAGGGCACAGGGGTCAGAGGGGTCAGAGGTCACAGGGGTCAGAGGTCACAGGGGTCAGGGGTCACAGGGGAGAGAGGTCGGGGGGACAGGGGTCAGAGGGCACAGGGGTCAGGGTCAGGGGTCAGAGGTCACAGGGGTCAGAGTGGTCAGGGGTCACAGGGGTCAGAGGGGTCAGGGGTCAGAGGGGTCAGAGGTCAGAGGGGTCAGAGGTCAGGGGTCAGAGGGGTCAGGGGTCAGAGGTCACAGGGGTCAGGGGTCACAGGGGTTAGAGGTCACAGGGGTTAGAGGTCGGGGGGTCAGGGGTCACAGGGGTCAGGGGTCAGAGGTCACAGGGGTCAGAGGGGTCAGGGGTCACAGGGGTCAGAGGGGTCAGGGGTCAGAGGGGTCAGAGGTCAGGGGTCAGAGGGGTCAGGGGTCAGAGGTCACAGGGGTCAGGGGTCACAGGGGTTAGAGGTCACAGGGGTTAGAGGTCGGGGGGTCAGGGGTCACAGGGGTCAGGGGTCAGAGGTCACAGGGGTCAGAGGGGTCAGGGGTCAGAGGTCACAGGGGTCAGAGGGCACAGGGGTCAGAGGGGTCAGGGGTCAGAGGTCAGGGGTTAGAGGTCACAGGGGTCAGAGGTCAGAGGGCACAGGGGTCAGGGGTCAGAGGGGTCAGGGGTCAGAGGGCACTGACCTGTGTCCTGAAGCTCTCGTCCTCGTGAGTCGGAGCAGAAACAGAACCAAGAACCGTCTGGAAAGAAGCTCCTGAAGCTCGAGAAGGTTTGAAAGGCCTCAGGGAATCTGCAACGAGCGGGACATGAACCTCTGACCTCCCCCTCCTCCTCCCCCTCCTCCTCTCCTTCCTCCTCTCCTTCCTCCTCCTCTTCCCACTCCTCTCCCTCCTCCCCCTCTCCTCCTCTCCCTCCTCCTCCTCCTCTCCTCCTCCTCCGCTCCTCCTCCTCCTCTCCCTCCTCCCCCCCTCCTCCTCTCCCTCCTCCCCCCCTCCTCTCCTCCTCCCCCTCCTCCTCTCCTCCTCCTCCTCCTCCCCCTCCTCTTCCTCTCCCCTCTCCTCCTCCTCCTCCTCCCCTCCTCCTCTCTCCTCTCTCTCCTCCTCCCCTCCTCTCCTCTCCTCCTCTCTCCTCCTCCTCTCTCCTCCTCTCCCCCTCCTCTCCTCCCCTCCTCTCCCCCTCCTCTCTCCCCCTCCTCTCCCCCCCTCCTCCTCTCCTCCTCCTCCTCCTCCCCTCTCCTCCTCCTCCCTCCTCCTCCCTCCCTCCTCCTCCTCCCTTCCTCCTTCCTCCTCCTCCTCCCTCCCCCTCCTCCTCCTCCTCCTCTCCTCCTCCTCCCCTCCTCCTCCTCCTCCCTCCTCTCCTCCTCCCCTCTCCTCTCCTCCTCCCCTCCTCCTCTCCTCCTCCTCCTCCTCTCCTCCTCCTCTCCCTCTCCTCCTCCTCCCTCCTCCTCTTCCTCCCCTCCTCCTCCTCCTCCTCTCCCCTCCTCCTCCCTCCCTCCTCCTCCCCTCCTCTCCTCCTCTCCTCCTCCTCTCCCCCTCTCCCTCCTCCTCCTCCTCTCCCCTCTCCCCTCCTCCTCCTCCTCCTCCTCCCCACCTCTCCTCCTCCTCTCCTCCTCCTCCCCCCCTCCTCCTCCCCCCCCCCCCTCACCTGTTGAAGGCGGAGCTCAGGTCCATGTCACTTCGATCTGTGGAGTTGATGAGTTTACACTGGACGGGGAGGAAGTGTCCCGTGTGGGAGCAAAGAGGAGACGAGCGCGAGGACGAGGAGTGAAGGAGCCCACGAGAGGCCACGTGACAGGGACCGGGACCTGTCCAGGAAACACACACCTGATCAGACCCATCGAGTCCAGAGCCACCGAGTCCAGAGCCATCGAGTCCAGACCCATAGAGTCCAGAGCCATCGAGTCCAGACCCATCGAGTCCAGACCCACCGAGTCCAGACCCATCGAGCCCAGACCCATCGAGTCCAGACCCACAGAGTCCAGACCCACCGAGTCCAGACCCATCGAGTCCAGAGCCATCGAGTCCAGACCCATAGAGTCCAGAGCCATCGAGTCCAGACCCATCGAGTCCAGAGCCATCGAGTCCAGACCCATCGAGTCCAGAGCCATCGAGTCCAGACCCATCGAGTCCAGACCCATAGAGTCCAGACCCATAGAGTCCAGACCCACAGAGTCCAGACCCATCGAGTCCAGACCCACAGAGTCCAGACCCACAGAGTCCAGACCCATCGAGTCCAGACCCACAGAGTCCAGAGTGTCAGACTCCACAGAGTCAGACACAGAGTGTCAGACCACAGAGTGTCAGACCCATCGAGTCCAGACCCATAGAGTCCAGAGCTGTCCACATCGAGTCCACAGAGCTATCGTCCCAGATGTGTCTGTCCACAAGGGTTCGTCCACTCAGTCCTGTCCACAGGGGTGTGTCTGTCCACAGGGGGCGTGTCTGTCCACAGGGGATGTGTCTGTCCACAGGGGGCGTGTCTGTCCACAAGGGGCGTGTCTGTCCACAGGGGTGTGTCTGTCCACTGGGGATGTGTCTGTCCACAGGGGATGTGTCTGTCCACAGGGGGGGTGTCTGTCCACAGGGGATGTGTCTGTCCACAGGGGGTGTGTCTGTCCACAAGGGGCGTGTCTGTCCACTGGGGCGTGTCTGTCCACAGGGGGCGTGTCTGTCCACAGGGGGCGTGTCTGTCCACAGGGGTGTGTCTGTCCACAGGGGGCGTGTCTGTCCACAGGGGGCGTGTCTGTCCACAGGGGGCGTGTCTGTCCACAGGGGTGTGTCTGTCCACAGGGGGCGTGTCTGTCCACAGGGGGCGTGTCTGTCCACAGGGGATGTGTCTGTCCACAAGGGGCGTGTCTGTCCACGGGGGGTGTCTGTCCACAGGGGTGTGTCTGTCCACAGGGGGCGTGTCTGTCCACAGGGGATGTGTCTGTCCACTGGGGATGTGTCTGTCCACAGGGGGCGTGTCTGTCCACAGGGGGTGTGTCTGTCCACAGGGGGTGTGTCTGTCCACAGGGGTGTGTCTGTCCACAGGGGGCGTGTCTGCCCACAGGGGGCGTGTCTGTCCACTGGGATGTGTCTGTCCACAAGGGGCGTGTCTGTCCACAGGGGGCGTGTCTGTCCACAGGGGATGTGTCTGTCCACAGGGGGTGTGTCTGTCCACAGGGGGCGTGTCTGTCCACAGTGGGTGTGTCTGTCCACTGGGGGCGTGTCTGTCCACAGGGGGCGTGTCTGTCCACAGTGGGTGTGTCTGTCCACAGGGGGCGTGTCTGTCCACAGGGGGCGTGTCTGTCCACAGGGGGCGTGTCTGTCCACAGGGGGCGTGTCTGTCCACAGGGGGCGTGTCTGTCCACAGTGGGTGTGTCTGTCCACAGGGGGCGTGTCTGTCCACAGTGGGTGTGTCTGTCCACTGGGGGCGTGTCTGTCCACAGGGGGCGCACTCACACGTTGTGGGCCGTCCTCTCTGTCTCGTCCCGTACACTTCCATCCCGTCTGAGTCCACACACCAGCACTGCCCCCTGCTGGAGTCACACTGCACCTCCTCGTACTGTCCTGAAGACGAACAACGACGAGACGACTGGAGCTGGCAACGGGAGACACCTGAGGGACAGAGGGACGAGTGAGACACCTGAGGGACACCAGAGGGACGAGTGAGACACCTGAGGGACACCTGAGACACCTGAGGGACGAGTGAGACACCTGAGGGACAGAGGGACGAGTGAGACACCTGAGGGACACCAGAGGGACGAGTGAGACACCTGAGACACCTGAGAGACGAGTGAGACACCTGAGAGACGAGTGAGACACCTGAGACACCTGAGAGACGAGTGAGACACCTGAGAGACGAGTGAGACACCTGAGGGACAGAGGGACGAGTGAGACACCTGAGGGACGAGTGAGACACCTGAGACACCTGAGAGACGAGTGAGACACCTGAGAGACGAGTGAGACACCTGAGGGACAGAGGGACGAGTGAGACACCTGAGGGACACCAGAGGGACACCTGAGGGACGAGTGAGACACCTGAGACACCTGAGGGACACAGGGACGAGTGAGACACCTGAGACACCTGAGACACCTGAGGGACACCTGAGACACCTGAGGGACAGAGGGACGAGTGAGACACCTGAGGGACGAGTGAGACACCTGAGGGACACCAGAGGGACGAGTGAGACACCTGAGACACCTGAGGGACACCTGAGACACCTGAGGGACGAGTGAGACACCTGAGGGACGAGTGAGACACCTGAGGGACACCAGAGGGACGAGTGAGACACCTGAGGGACACCAGAGGGACGAGTGAGACACCTGAGGGACACCTGAGGGACGAGTGAGACACCTGAGGGACACCTGAGGGACACCAGAGGGACACCTGAGACACCTGAGGGACACCTGAGACACCTGAGGGACACCTGAGATACCTGAGGGACACCTGAGACACCTGAGACACCTGAGGGACGATTGAGACACCTGAGGGACACCTGAGGGACGAGTAAGACACCTGAGGGACACCTGAGGGACACCTGAGACACCAGAGGGACACCTGAGACACCTGAGACACCAGAGGGACAGGTGAGACACCTGAGGGACGAGTGAGACACCTGAGGGACAGAGGGACGAGTGAGACACCTGAGGGACACCTGAGACACCTGAGGGACGAGTGAGACACCTGAGGGACGAGTGAGACACCTGAGAGACGAGTGAGACACCTGAGGGACGAGTGAGACACCTGAGGGACAAGTGAGACACCTGAGGGACGAGTGAGACACCTGAGGGACACCTGAGACACCTGAGGGACGAGTGAGACACCTGAGGGACGAGTGAGACACCTGAGAGACGAGTGAGACACCTGAGGGACGAGTGAGACACCTGAGGGACACCTGAGGGACGAGTGAGACACCTGAGGGACGAGTGAGACACCTGAGGGACGAGTGAGACACCTGAGGGACACCTGAGGGACGAGTGAGACACCTGAGGGACACCTGAGGGACGAGTGAGACACCTGAGGGACACCAGAGGGACAGGTGAGACACCTGAGGGACGATTGAGACAACTGAGGGACACCTGAGACACCTGAGGGACGAGTGAGACACCTGAGGGACACCTGAGACACCTGAGGGACGAGTGAGACACCTGACGGACACCAGAGGGACAGGTGAGACACCTGAGGGACGAGTGAGACACCTGAGGGACACCAGAGGGACGAGTGAGACACCTGTGGGACACCAGAGGGACAGGTGAGACACCTGAGGAACGAGTGAGACACCTGAGGGACGAGTGAGACACCAGAGGGACAGGTGAGACACCTGAGGGACACCAGAGGGACAGGTGAGACACCTGAGGAACGAGTGAGACACCTGAGGGACGAGTGAGACACCTGAGGGACACTAGAGGGACAGGTGAGACACCTTAGGGACACCTGATGGACCTGAGAGACACCTGAGGGACACCAGAGGGACAGGGGGACAGTTTAGTTCAGTCTCACAAGTGCAGTTTGTGAAAAGGACAAAAGGGAAACAGAACAGCAGACAAAGAGTGCAGTACATGACACACAACACCAGGACCTCAGAGTGCAGTACATGACACACAACACCAGGACCTCAGAGTGCAGTACATCTGACACACAACACCAGGACCTCAGAGTGCAGTACATCTGACACACAACACCAGGAGCTCAGAGTGCAGTACATCTGACACACAACACCAGGACCTCAGAGTGCAGTACATCTGACACACAACACCAGGACCCCAGAGTGCAGTACATCTGACACACAACACCAGGACCTCAGAGTGCAGTACATCTGACACACAACACCAGGACCTCAGAGTGCAGTACATCTGACACACAACACCAGGACCTCAGAGTGCAGTACATCTGACACACAACACCAGGACCTCAGAGTGCAGTACATCTGACACACAACACCAGGACCTCAGAGTGCAGTACATGACACACAACACCAGGACCTCAGAGTGCAGTACATCTGACACACAACACCAGGACCTCAGAGTGCAGCACATCTGACACAAAGTCATCGTTTGAAGACGGTGAGGAGAAGATTCTGAGCAGGAGAAGAGCTGGTCTGAAAGTGTGAAGGAAAAGAGAGAATCCTTTAATCTGTTAAATCCCACCGTCCCTGATCAGGGACAGTTTCAGAGTTTTTACACACATGCATCATTCATTAAAACAAATGTTTTCAATACAGACATGTTATATGTCATTTGAAAGCTTAGAGTCACCACTAAACGTCTAAAATGTTCAATCCTCACTAAATCACCTCACAAAATACTTGTAAACCATCAAACTGTAACATAACCAAACTGTTCATCTCTCATTTCTTACCTTTCGTTGGCTCCTCCAGACACAAACAAAATCCAATCCAGAAGTGTGTGCACTCTTTCTGCCCATCACAGTCCACAAAATAAGAATATCCAGTTGTTATTTCAAATAATAGAATCCATTTGTTGATATCCACCCGTAAACGCATCTTCTTCATTTGACAGTAACACAAAAGCAATAAAAACATAACTGTTGCGCATCACTTTGCAGAGATATCTTTGGCTTGAGCGGTTCGGCTTGGGTATGTTCGTTTTCCCCTCAGTCTTGGCTTCAAAACGAGCCTATCCCATAGAGTCTATGGCCTATCCCTACGAGCCTATCCCATAGACTCTATGGCCTATCCCTGCACTTTTCCGTCGAGTACTTCCAGAGGGAGAGCCCTTTGAACAAAGCGAACGCATCCATTTTGACACGAGGGGAGCGTCAGCTCCGCGTGCGTAAAGGCGTCACAGCCTGCAATGCTATTGGTGGTTCAGTAAGTCAATCACATATTCTTCTGGCCAATCACCAGAGCTTTCAAATGAGGGGCGGGGCTTGCAGGTTCATTGAGTGCAGGAGCTGATTGGTCCGTGCGTAAAGAGACGAAGGCACCATTTTACGCATCATTTACGCAGCGGAACGTCTTTACGCACGACCTGCCTTTGATTTGAGGAAGTTTATGAAAAAATAATCTATAAGTGATATTTATAGTCACCAAAATGACCAAATGTGGTTTTCAGGGTCATTAGAGGCTAAATGCATGGAAAGCAGTTTGGCACATTTGGCACAGAGAAGGACCTCCTGTTCGGATTAGGGTTATTTCATACAAAAAGCTGCTCAACGTCAGAATGGTTGGACCTAGAAGTCTGACATGTCACCCAGTTGTTGTCAACAAGGTGGACAACTGCTGTGGGGAGTGTCAATAGCACAGCATGAAGTATGTCTCAGGAAGACATTTTTATTTTCTCTTTTTTTTCTGAGACCAAAAAAACGACTTTTTGGGTGTGTTTGAACAGGTGTACTGCAGGTTAGGTTTCACTCAGACAAATCTAATGCACAGATTCTGAAACTAGAAGGTCTTAGCTTTCAAATGACACATGATACAAGTCTATAGGCTCTAAGTTAGCCATTTGGGTTTGTACTTTAAGAGAAAAACTGCCAAAATGAAGTGGGACTTACAGACGTGGTTTAGGGGTAAAGCTCACTCTCTCACATCTGTGTGACAGGGGCTCAGCTCTGTCTTTGTGTCCTTCAGCAAGAGGTGGGAGGAGCAGAGGTCAGAGGTCAGACTCACAGTGAGGAGCAGAGGTCAGAGGTCAGACTCACAGCGAGGAGCAGAGGTCAGACTCACAGTGAGGAGCAGAGGTCAGAGGTCAGACTCACAGTGAGGAGCAGAGGTCAGAGGTCAGACTCACAGTGAGGAGCAGAGGTCAGAGGTCAGACTCACAGTGAGGAGCAGAGGTCAGAGGTCAGACTCACAGTGAGGAGCAGAGGTCAGAGGTCAGACTCACAGTGAGGAGCAGAGGTCAGAGGTCAGACTCACAGCGAGGAGCAGAGGTCAGAGGTCAGACTCACAGTGAGGAGCAGAGGTCAGAGGTCAGACTCACAGTGAGGAGCAGAGGTCAGAGGTCAGACTCACAGTGAGGAGCAGAGGTCAGAGGTCAGACTCACAGCGAGGAGCAGAGGTCAGAGGTCAGACTCACAGTGAGGAGCAGAGGTCAGAGGTCAGAGTGAGGAGCAGAGGTCAGAGGTCAGACTCACAGCGAGGAGCAGAGGTCAGAGGTCAGACTCACAGTGAGGAGCAGAGGTCAGAGGTCAGACTCACAGTGAGGAGCAGAGGTCAGAGGTCAGACTCACAGTGAGGAGCAGAGGTCAGAGGTCAGACTCACAGCGAGGAGCAGAGGTCAGACTCACAGTGAGGAGCAGAGGTCAGAGGTCAGACTCACAGTGAGGAGCAGAGGTCAGACTCACAGTGAGGAGCAGAGGTCAGAGGTCAGACTCACAGTGAGGAGCAGAGGTCAGAGGTCAGACTCACAGCGAGGAGCAGAGGTCAGAGGTCAGACTCACAGTGAGGAGCAGAGGTCAGAGGTCAGACTCACAGTGAGGAGCAGAGGTCAGAGGTCAGACTCACAGTGAGGAGCAGAGGTCAGAGGTCAGACTCACAGCGAGGAGCAGAGGTCAGACTCACAGTGAGGAGCAGAGGTCAGACTCACAGTGAGGAGCAGAGGTCAGAGGTCAGACTCACAGTGAGGAGCAGAGGTCAGAGGTCAGACTCACAGCGAGGAGCAGAGGTCAGAGGTCAGACTCACAGCGAGGAGCAGAGGTCAGAGGTCAGACTCACAGTGAGGAGCAGAGGTCAGACTCACAGTGAGGAGCAGAGGTCAGAGGTCAGACTCACAGTGAGGAGCAGAGGTCAGAGGTCAGACTCACAGCGAGGAGCAGAGGTCAGAGGTCAGACTCACAGTGAGGAGCAGAGGTCAGAGGTCAGACTCACAGTGAGGAGCAGAGGTCAGAGGTCAGACTCACAGTGAGGAGCAGAGGTCAGACTCACAGTGAGGAGCAGAGGTCAGAGGTCAGACTCACAGCGAGGAGCAGAGGTCAGACTCACAGTGAGGAGCAGAGGTCAGAGGTCAGACTCACAGTGAGGAGCAGAGGTCAGAGGTCAGACTCACAGCGAGGAGCAGAGGTCAGAGGTCAGACTCACAGTGAGGAGCAGAGGTCAGAGGTCACACTCACAGTCAGGAGCAGAGGTCAGAGGTCAGACTCACAGTGAGGAGCAGAGGTCAGACTCACAGTGAGGAGCAGAGGTCAGAGGTCACACTCACAGTGAGGAGCAGAGGTCAGACTCACAGTGAGGAGCAGAGGTCAGAGGTCACACTCACAGTGAGGAGCAGAGGTCAGACTCACAGTGAGGAGCAGAGGTCAGAGGTCAGACTCACAGTGAGGAGCAGAGGTCAGAGGTCACACTCACAGTGAGGAGCAGAGGTCAGAGGTCAGAGTGAGGAGCAGAGGTCAGACTCACAGTGAGGAGCAGAGGTCAGACTCACAGTGAGGAGCAGAGGTCAGAGGTCAGACTCACAGTGAGGAGCAGAGGTCAGAGGTCAGACTCACAGTGAGGAGCAGAGGTCAGAGGTCAGACTCACAGTGAGGAGCAGAGGTCAGAGGTCAGACTCACAGTGAGGAGCAGAGGTCAGACTCACAGTGAGGAGCAGAGGTCAGAGGTCAGAGTGAGGAGCAGAGGTCAGACTCACAGTGAGGAGCAGAGGTCAGAGGTCAGACTCACAGTGAGGAGCAGAGTTGTTGGTTCGAGTCCCGTCTAGTTCTTGTCCTTCAGCGTCCACACACCAGCACCAGCCGCCAGCACACTGCACCGAGCTGTGGAGAGACGCACCTGTCACACACCTGTCGCACCTGTCACAACGCTCCGTGACCCCGTGACCCCGTGACCCCGTAGTGAGGGCGTGACCTCTGACCCTTACCTGAAGTGTCCGTCCACGGTGCACAGAAGTCCAGGACTGGAACCGGACTCTCTCAGTCTCTCACAGGGACTCAGGCTGTCCTCCAACTGGTACTCTGCAGAGACCGGGTCAGAACCGGGACAGAGACCGGGTCAGAACCGGGACAGAGACCGAGTCAGAACCGGGACTAGACCAGGACTAGACCAGGTCTGTCACAGCAGGTCAGAGGTTGTTCTCCGTGTTTAGTTTAGATAAAGATTAACTATAAAATTAAAAAGGACTAAACCCGGTCCAAACCCGGTCTTACCTGAGGGCCTAGTCCACACCGGGGCCGAGCAGAGACCGAGCAGGACCCAGACGAGGCCCTTGGTCCGGTCCATGGTTCTGGTCAGGATCTGGGTCTTGGTAAAGTCCTGGTCTGGACCTGGACTCTTTATAAAGAGCCAGAGCGCTGAGTCACACTGAGTCCACAGGGTTCTCACGGTCCAGCGGCTCAGAACCGAGAGCTGCGCCGTGATTGGACGAGAGCAGGAGGGCCCTCGACGCTGCGCCGCGATTGGACGAGAGCAGGAGGGCCCTCGACGCTGCGCCGTGATTGGACGAGAGCGGCTCTTGTTCTTTTCCACAGAAAACATCAGACTCAGGAAATAAAGACGAGTTTGACGAGCAGCACATACAGGGGCCCCACACAGGGGCCACACACAGGGGCCACACACAGGGGCCTCACACACAGGGGCCACACACAGGGGCCACACACAGGGGCCTCACACAGGGGCCACACACAGGGGCCTCACACACAGGGGCCCCACACAGGGGCCACACACAGGGGCCACACACAGGGGCCTCACACAGGGGCCTCACACAGGGGCCTCACACAGGGGCCTCACACAGGGGCCTCACACACAGGGGCCTCACACAGGGGCCTCACACAGGGGCCTCACACAGGGGCCTCACACAGGGGCCTCACACAGGGGCCTCACACAGGGGCCTCACACAGGGGCCACACACAGGGGCCACACACAGGGGCCACACAGGGGCCACACACAGGGGCCTCACACAGGGGCCCCACACAGGGGCCACACACAGGGGCCACACACAGGGGCCTCACACAGGGGCCTCACACAGGGGCCCCACACAGGGGCCTCACACAGGGGCCACACACACAGGGGCCACACAGGGGCCACACAGGGGCCACACAGGGGCCACACAGGGGCCACACACAGGGGCCACACACACAGGGGCCTCACACAGGGGCCTCACACGGGCCACACACAGGGGCCTCACACAGGGGCCACACACAGGGGCCACACACAGGGGCCACACACAGGGGCCACACACAGGGGACACTCACACAGGGGCCTCACACACAGGGGCCACACACAGAGGCCACACACAGGGGCCTCACACAGGGGCCTCACACAGGGGCCCCACACAGGGGCCTCACACAGGGGCCACACACACAGGGGCCACACAGGGGCCACACAGGGGCCACACACAGGGGCCACACACACAGGGGCCTCACACAGGGGCCTCACACGGGCCACACACAGGGGCCTCACACAGGGGCCACACACAGGGGCCACACACAGGGGCCACACAGGGGCCACACACAGGGGCCACACACAGGGGCCTCACACAGGGGCCACACACACAGGGGCCACACACACAGGGGCCTCACACAGGGGCCTCACACACAGGGGCCACACACAGGGGCCCCACACAGGGGCCTCACACAGGGGCCACACATTTTAATTAATGATTTTATATCGTCTTATAATCTTGATTTTATGTTTTTAACGCCGTTCTAATAACCGGGCGACTCCACGAGCTTCAAGTTTGAATCTGAAACACGTGACACCAAAGGAGGAGGTGTCTGTGCTTTTAGGGACATAATAGTGACCCAGGGGTCGTCTTTGGTGTTTTCATCGTTTGAGTTTTGTCTCTAAAATGGAGCTCAAACAGTCTCCTCCAGACTCTTCTGGTCCAAGCCCCGGCTCCAGGTTTTATTGATGATTCACTGAGACGCTTCAGTCTCACAGACGTCGATGGTTTGGTCACTGCAGGTGATTTCAATGTTCATGTGGATAATGTTTATGACAGAAACACAGCAGAGAGGCCCCGCCCACAGCAGAGAGGCCCCCGCCCACAGCAGAGAGGCCCCCGCCCACAGCAGAGAGGCCCCCGCCCACAGCAGGGGGGTTAAAGGTCCCATATCCTGCTAAAGTGACTCTTCAGAGGTGTTAACCTTCCTCCAGGGCTCTCTGGGCCTCGTATGTTGTGCCCAAAGTGGTTTTTTTGATTGATTCCCTCATGTTTTCACTAGAGAACTGTCTTTTCCGTCCCCCTCTGAGCAGCAGACGGGGGCTCCTCACTAAGATGACGCGGTGTTTAAGCCACGCCTCCAGGAAGAATAAAAACAGCTAATGCTAATGCTACACAGTAATTACACGATGGATACGACAGATAGAAGAGTTAGCTTGTTATTTACCAAACGGCACGTCCGTGGTTGAGGCCCTGGAGCACGTCAAACTCCAGGTCAGATCCAGGACGTAGGACTCAGCACGACGCACCGTCAGGACCAGAAAAGGTTTATTCAGTGTTTGTGTATCGCTGTTTACCGGAGCACACGGCGCATGCACCATCTCCACTACAGGGGAGGCACGGGTTGGGAGGGGGAGGCAGCCTGCTCTCTGTTCGGGGGGGTCAGATCTAGACTGTGTGAAGGGAAAGAGCAGGATATGGACCTTTAATACTTCAGATGTTGTGGTCGATGCTCGGGTCATTGTGTCTCTCTGACCTTTGACCTTTGACCTTCTGTTCTTCTTCTTCTGGGGTCGTTCAGACACAGAAATGACACCAGTGACTCTTTGTGGAAACGATAAACATGTTCAGATGTTTAAACTCTGTTACATCTAAAGCCTGGAATGTTCTGGACACGTTGGTCCTGTGAAGGTTCAAACGGTTCAAAACAAGCAGAAGGCGCCCCCTGGAGGAATCATGAGGGGGTCAGGGCACAGAAAAGGGAGTGGCCCAGGACGAGAGGAATCATGTCCACGGAGAGAACCACCAGGACGTCCTGTAATAGAATCATGTCCACAGAACCACCGGGACGTCCTGTAATAGAATCATGTCCACAGAACCACCAGGACGTCCTGTAATAGAATCATGTCCACAGAGAGAACCAGGACGTCCTGTAATAGAATCATGTCCACAGAACCACCGGGACGTCCTGTAATAGAATCATGTCCACAGAACCACCGGGACGTCCTGTAATAGAATCATGTCCACAGAGAGAACCACCAGGACGTCCTGTAATAGAATCATGTCCACAGAACCACCGGGACGTCCTGTAATAGAATCATGTCCACAGAGAGAACCACCAGGACGTCCTGTAATAGAATCATGTCCACAGAGAGAACCACCAGGACGTCCTGTAATAGAATCATGTCCACAGAGAGAACCACCAGGACGTCCTGTAATAGAATCATGTCCACAGAACCACCGGGACGTCCTGTAATAGAATCATGTCCACAGAGAGAAACTACCAGGACGCCCTGTAATAGAATCATATCCACAGAACCACCGGGACGTCCTGTAATAGAATCATGTCCACAGAGAGAACCACCAGGACGTCCTGTAATAGAATCATGTCCACGGAGAGAACCAGGACGTCCTGTAATAGAATCATGTCCACAGAACCACCGGGACGTCCTGTAATAGAATCATGTCCACAGAGAGAACCAGGACGTCCTGTAATAGAATCATATCCACAGAGAGAACCACCAGGACGTCCTGTAATAGAATCATGTCCACAGAGAGAACCACCGGGACGTCCTGTAATAGAATCAAGTCCACAGAACCACCGGGACGTCCTGTAATAGAATCATGTCCACAGAGAGAACCAGGACGTCCTGTAATAGAATCATATCCACAGAGAGAACCACCAGGACGTCCTGTAATAGAATCATGTCCACAGAGAGAACCACCAGGACGTCCTGTAATAGAATCATGTCCACAGAACCACCGGGACGTCCTGTAATAGAATCATGTCCACAGAACCACCGGGACGTCCTGTAATAGAATCATGTCCACAGAGAGAACCAGGACGTCCTGTAATAGAATCATATCCACAGAGAGAACCACCAGGACGTCCTGTAATAGAATCATGTCCACAGAACCACCGGGACGTCCTGTAATAGAATCATGTCCACAGAGAGAACCACCAGGACGTCCTGTAATAGAATCATGTCCACAGAACCACCGGGACGTCCTGTAATAGAATCATGTCCACAGAACCACCAGGACGTCCTGTCACCACCAGGTTCAGGGCATTAAATGGAAATAAGAAAAACCTCAAACCAGCTCCACATTTAGAGCTGACAGGGCCGTCCCTGACGTCCTCACAGTGAGCCCCTGCCTCCATGTGTTACACCAGATTTATAAAGTCTGTGCTGAGCACCACTCACTCACAGTTAACACGTCGCTTCGATCTGGAACATTCAAGGGCCTTGAACTGCAGTGGAGCCTCAGCTGAAGAACATCCTGAGGCCCCAGAACTGGACAAAGACCGACCAAAGTCCTGGAGAAGGTTCTTACACCAGTCACTGAGCTCGTCACAGCACCGACAGGGTTTAGAGCTCGTCTGAAGCACTGACAGGGTTTAGAGCTCGTCACAGCACCGACAGGGTTTAGAGCTCGTCACAGCACCGACAGGGTTTAGAGCTCGTCTGAAGCACCGACAGGGTTTAGAGCTCGTCACAGCACCGACAGGGTTTAGAGCTCGTCACAGCACCGACAGGGTTTAGAGCTCGTCACAGCACCGACAGGGTTTAGAGCTCGTCACAGCACCGACAGGGTTTAGAGCTCGTCACAGCACCGACAGGGTTTAGAGCTCGTCTGAAGCACCGACAGGGTTTAGAGCTCGTCACAGCACCGACAGGGTTTAGAGCTCGTCTGAAGCACCGACAGGGTTTAGAGCTCGTCACAGCACCGACAGGGTTTAGAGCTCGTCTGAAGCACCGACAGGGTTTAGAGCTCGTCACAGCACCGACAGGGTTTAGAGCTCGTCACAGCACCGACAGGGTTTAGAGCTCGTCACAGCACCGACAGGGTTTAGAGCTCGTCTGAAGCACCGACAGGGTTTAGAGCTCGTCACAGCACCGACAGGGTTTAGAGCTCGTCACAGCACCGACAGGGTTTAGAGCTCGTCTGAAGCACCGACAGGGTTTAGAGCTCGTCACAGCACCGACAGGGTTTAGAGCTCGTCACAGCACCGACAGGGTTTAGAGCTCGTCACAGCACCGACAGGGTTTAGAGCTCGTCACAGCACCGACAGGACAGGCCTCTGTTGTGATTGGTCAGTGTCTCACTCTGGGGTGTTGGGCCTAAATGTGTAAAATATGAACCAGATTGTAGTTTGGGCCGTTTCAGTGGGACGCCTGAGGGCCGCGACAGGCCTATCTGAGGGCCAGATTTGGCCCCTGGACCATGGTTTGGAACAGAACACAAAAACCCACGACTGAAGCAAAGCACTTTTAATACAAAACATGATGTTTACGATTTAAAAATACGTTATTTTACAAAGTTTAAGGCACTAGAACCACGTGGTCACAGGGTCAGACCCCGGCGCCACAGAACCACGTGGTCACGGGTTCAGATCCCGGCGCCACAGAACCACGTGGTCACAGGGTCAGATCCCGGGGCCACAGAACTACGTGGTCACGGGTTCAGATCCCGGGGCCACAGAACCACGTGGTCACGGGTTCAGATCCCGGCGCCACAGAACCACGTGGTCACAGGTTCAGATCCCCGCGCCACAGAACCACGTGGTCACGGGTTCAGATCCCGGCGCCACAGAACCACGTGGTCACAGGGTCAGATCCCGGTGCCACAGAACCACGTGGTCACAGGTTCAGATCCCGGCGCCACAGAACCACGTGGTCACAGGTTCAGATCCCGGCGCCACAGAACCACGTGGTCACAGGTTCAGATCCCGGCGCCACAGAACCACGTGGTCACAGGTTCAGATCCCGGCGCCACAGAACCACGTGGTCACAGGTTCAGATCCCGGCGCCACAGAACCACGTGGTCACAGGTTCAGATCCCGGCGCCACAAAACCACGTGGTCACAGGTTCAGATCCCGCGCCACTGAACCACGTGGTCACAGGTTCAGATCCCGGCGCCACAGAACCACGTGGTCACAGGTTCAGATCCCGGCGCCACAAAACCACGTGGTCACAGGTTCAGATCCCGGGGCCACAGAACCACGTGGTCACAGGTTCAGATCCCGTACAAACATGACACTTCATCAGATCACATCGACTGTTGCAGTTGCAGTCCTCTTCATTTTTTGGGCATAAAACGATAAAACAGTAAAAAAAACTAGAAAATACAAGAAATAAAAATACAGCATTTAAGATATGAAGCATTAACAAAGTGGACCTGGTTTAGTCCTGGTCTGGTCCTGGTTTAGACCTGGTTTAGTCCTGGTCTGGTCCTGGTTTAGACCTGGTTTAGTCCTGGTTCAGTCCTGGTTTAGTCCTGGTTTGGTCCTGGTTTAGTCCTGGTTTAGACCTGGTTCAGTCCTGGTTTAGTCCTGGTTTAGACCTGGTTCAGTCCTGGTTTAGACCTGGTTTAGTCCTGGTTTAGACCTGGTTCAGTCCTGGTTTAGTCCTGGTTTGGTCCTGGTTTGGTCCTGGTTTAGTCCTGGTTTAGACCTGGTTCAGTCCTGGTTTAGTCCTGGTTTAGTCCTGGTTTAGTCCTGGTTTAGACCTGGTTCAGTCCTGGTTCAGTCCTGGTTCAGTCCTGGTTTAGTCCTGGTTTAACACAGAACTTTGTCCAGAGAAATTCATTCAGAAAATACAGAAAAAGCATCTTGAGAAAGTCCAGCCCAGAGTCCAGACCCGGTCCAGCCCAGAGTCCAGACCCGGTCCAGCCCAGAGTCCAGACCCGGTCCAGCCCAGAGTCCAGACCCGGTCCAGCCCAGAGTCCAGACCCGGTCTAGGCCCCGTTCTCGGCCCCGTTCTCGTTGAGTTTGGCCGCCTCGGGGTTCGTGGGTCCGTTGGCCGAGTTCTGCTGGTTCTGTCCAGGTTTACAGGGAAGTCCTCGAGTCCGAAAGATCAAGACCAGGTCCACGAAGAAGACCACGGACGCCAGGAACCCGAAGACCTGGAACAGAGAGACCTGGTTTAGTCCTGGTTCAGTCCTGGTTTAGTCCTGGTTCAATGGAGGCTTTGTCCCCTGTCAGTCCGCAGGTCCAGGTCCAGGTCCAGGTCCAGGTCCAGGTCCAGGTCCAGGTCCAGACTCAGACTCAGACTCAGACTCAGACTCAGACTCAGACTCAGACTCAGACTCAGACTCAGACTCAGACTCAGGTCCAGACTCAGACTCAGACTCAGACTCAGACTCAGACTCAGACTCAGACTCAGGTCCAGGTCCAGGTCCAGGTCCAGACTCAGGTCCAGGTCCAGACTCAGACTCAGACTCAGACTCAGACTCAGACTCAGACTCAGACTCAGACTCAGGCCCAGGCCCAGGTCCAGGTCCAGACTCAGGCCCAGGTCCAGGTCCAGACTCAGACTCAGGCCCAGGTCCAGGTCCAGGTCCAGACTCAGACTCAGACTCAGACTCAGACTCAGACTCAGGCCCAGGCCCAGGCCCAGGCCCAGGCCCAGGTCCAGACTCAGGCCCAGGTCCAGGTCCAGACTCAGACTCAGACTCAGACTCAGGTCCAGGTCCAGGTCCAGACTCAGGTCCAGGTCCAGACTCAGACTCAGACTCAGACTCAGACTCAGACTCAGGCCCAGGCCCAGGTCCAGGTCCAGGTCCAGGTCCAGACTCAGGCCCAGGTCCAGGCCCAGGCCCAGGCCCAGGCCCAGGCCCAGGTCCAGACTCAGGCCCAGGTCCAGGTCCAGACTCAGACTCAGGTCCAGGCCCAGACCATAGACATAAACAGTGGACAGACGGTTGTGGCTCCGCCCCTTTCATGATAATGCGGCTCAGTCATGGAGAATTCAAAATGGCCGCGGGTTAGCCCCCCCCACTCCCCCCTCGGTGGGGAGGCGGGGGGAGGGCGACTTTGGGGCGGCCTTTTGCTGACGTACTGCCGTCGTTGTCTCTATGGTTTCCGCCCACTCGTAGGTGTTTGGCTCCGCCCTGACATTTCCGGCGCCTAAAGCCCGCCTTCTTCATTAGATATGCACGAACTTTAACAAATCACAGGCCAAACCAGCCGTAAGCTAACGTCACAGAGCCGTAAGCTAACGTCACAGAGCCGTAAGCTAACGTCACAGAGCCCTAAGCTAACGTCACAGAGCCGTAAGCTAACGTCACAGAGCCGTGAGCTAACGTCACAGAGCCGTGAGCTAACGTCACCGAGCCGTAAGCTAACGTCACAGAGCCGTAAGCTAACGTCACAGAGCCGTAAGCTAACGTCACAGAGCCCTAAGCTAACGTCACAGAGCCCTAAGCTAACGAGCCGTGAGCTAACGGCACAGAGCCGTGAGCTAACGTCACAGAGCCGTAAGCTAACGTCACAGAGCCCTAAGCTAACGTCACAGAGCCCTAAGCTAACGAGCCGTGAGCTAACGTCACAGAGCCGTGAGCTAACGTCCCAGAGCCGTGAGCTAACGTCACAGAGCCCTAAGCTAACGTCACAGAGCCCTAAGCTAACGTCACAGAGCCCTAAGCTAACGTCACAGAGCCCTAAGCTAACGTCACAGAGCCGTAAGCTAACGTCACAGAGCCCTAAGCTAACGTCACAGAGCCCTAAGCTAACGCCACGGAGCCGTAAGCTAATGTCACAGAGCCGTAAGCTAACGTCACAGAGCCGTAGCTAACGTCACAGAGCCGTGAGCTAACGCCACCGAGCCGTAGCTAACGCCACAGAGCCGTAAGCTAACGCCACAGAGCCGTAGCTAACGTCACAGAGCCCTAAGCTAACGTCACCAGAGCCGTAGGTTAACGCCACAGAGCCGTAAGCTAACGTCCCATAGCCATAAGCTACCGAGCCGAGCTAACGTCACAGAGCCGTGAGCTAACGTCACAGAGCCGTAAGCTAACGTCACAGAGCCCTAAGCTAACGTCACAGAGCCCTAAGCTAACGAGCCGTGAGCTAACGACACAGAGCCGTGAGCTAACGTCACAGAGCCGTGAGCTAACTTCACAGAGCCCTAAGCTAACGACACAGAGCCCTAAGCTAACGTCACAGAGCCCTAAGCTAACGTCACAGAGCCGTAAGCTAACGTCCCGGAGCCGTAAGCTAACGTCACAGAGCCCTAAGCTAACGTCACAGAGCCCTAAGCTAACGTCACAGAGCCCTAAGCGAACGACACAGAGCCCTAACCTAACGCCACAGAGCCCTAAGCTAACGCCACAGAGCCGTGAGCTAATGTCACAGAGCCCTAAGCTAACGTCACAGAGCCGTAAGCTAACGTCACAGAGCCGTGAGCTAATGTCACAGAGCCGTAAGCTAACGTCACAGAGCCGTAAGCTAACGTCCCAGAGCCGTAAGCTAACGTCACAGAGCCCTAAGCTAACGTCACAGAGCCGTAAGCTAACGTCACAGAGCCCTAAGCTAACGTCACAGAGCCCTAAGCTAACGTCACAGAGCCCTAAGCTAACGTCACAGAGCCCTAAGCTAACGTCACAGAGCCCTAAGCTAACGTCACAGAGCCCTAAGCTAACGTCACAGAGCCCTAAGCTAACGTCACAGAGCCGTGAGCTAACGTCACAGAGCCCTAAGCTAACGTCACAGAGCCGTAAGCTAACGTCACAGAGCCGTAAGCTAACGTCACAGAGCCGTAAGCTAACGTCACAGAGCCGTAAGCTAACGTCCCAGAGCCGTAAGCTAACGTCACAGAGCCCTAAGCTAACGTCACAGAGCCCTAAGCTAACGTCACAGAGCCCTAAGCTAACGTCACAGAGCCCTAAGCTAACGTCACAGAGCCCTAAGCTAACGTCACAGAGCCCTAAGCTAACGTCACAGAGCCCTAAGCTAACGTCACAGAGCCGTAAGCTAACGTCACAGAGCCGTGAGCTAACGTCACAGAGCCGTAAGCTAACGTTTGAGACCAAAGCCGTATTCTGAGCCTCAGGCTCTAAAGTAGGTTTTCAAACGTCTAACTCCCCATTGACTTGTATTGAATAATTCTACTTCCACAGCGGCCCCTAGTGGTCAGCAGCAGATTGCAAACATGGCAGCTACAGTGGGCGGCTCAATTTGAGCGCGGTAGCCCCGCCCACTGGTCCAGACCCAGACTCAGGTCCAGACTCAGGTCCAGGCCCAGGCCCAGGCCCAGGTCCAGGTCCAGGCCCAGGTCCAGGTCCAGGTCCAGGTCCAGGTCCAGGCCCAGGCCCAGACTCAGGTCCAGGTCCAGGCCCAGGCCCAGGTCCAGGCCCAGACCCAGGCCCAGGCCCAGGTCCAGGTCCTGGTCCAGGTCCAGGTCTTACCGCGGCGCTCTTCTCGAGGCTGGAGCCGTTGTTGTCGGCGATGAAGGCGATGGAGGCGATGAAGAAGAGAACCAAGATGGCCGCCGTGTACCAGAGGTCCTGCAGGAGACAGAGAGGATGAGAACAGCGCGGTCCGGCCCGGATGCCCTCCCCCCCTTCAGTACCAGCGCGCTCCAGCAGGCGGCGCTCACTCCCACTCTCCGGTGCAGCGGCGTCGACAGCAGAACGAGCAGCAGCAGCGAGAAGAGGAACGACGAGCAGCTCACGAACTCGAAGAAGTACAGAGGAGCGCAGGAGACGCAGGAGTGCACCAGCTCCTCCTGCAGGAACGCCACGAACGAGAGGAGCTGAGGAGAGAGGAGACGGGTCAGAACCAGGACCAGGACCAGGACCAGGACCAGGACCAGAGCAGGACCAGGACAAGAGACCAGGACCAGAGACAGAGACAGAGGAGCGCAGGAGACGCAGGAGTGCACCAGCTCCTCCTGCAGGAACGCCACGAACGAGAGGAGCTGAGGAGAGAGGAGACGGGTCAGAACCAGGACCAGGACCAGGACCAGAGCAGGACCAGGACAAGAGACAGAGACAGAGACAGAGACAGAGGAGCGCAGGAGACGCAGGAGTGCACCAGCTCCTCCTGCAGGAACGCCACGAACGAGAGGAGCTGAGGAGAGAGGAGACGGGTCAGAACCAGGACCAGGACCAGGACCAGGACCAGGACCAGAGCAGGACCAGGACAAGAGACCAGGACCAGGACCAGAGACAGAGACCAGGACCAGGACCAGAGCAGGACCAGGACAAGAGACCAGGACCAGGACCAGGACCAGAGACAGAGACCAGGACCAGGACCAGGACCAGAGCCAGAGCCAGGACCAGGACCAGGACCAGGACCAGAGCCAGAGCCAGGACCAGGACCAGGACTGAGACCAGGACTGAGACCAGGACTGAGACCAGGACCAGGACCAGGACCAGGACCAGGACTGAGACCAGGACTGAGACCAGGACTGAGACCAGGACTGAGACCAGGACCAGGACCAGGACTGAGACCAGGACCAGGACCAGGACCAGGACCAGGACTGAGACCAGGACCAGGACTGAGACCAGGACCAGGACTGAGACCAGGACTGAGACCAGGACCAGGGTCAGGACCAGGACCAGGGTGAGGACCAGGGTCAGGACCAGGACCAGGACCAGGACCAGGACCAGGACCAGGACCAAGACCAGGACCAGGACCAGGACCAGACCAGGACCAGGGTCAGGACCGGAGGCTGGTGGACTCAGAGGAAACGGAGGTTTCACAACACAAACTTTTTTGCTGAAACTGAATTTTCACTTCTCAATTTAAAAAACATGATGAACCAGGACTAACCCAGGACTAACCCAGGTCTAAACCAGGACTAAACCAGGACTAGACCAGGACTAACCCAGGACTAACCCAGGACTAAACCAGGACTAAACCAGGACTAGACCAGGTCTAAACCAGGACTAAACCAGGTCTAAACCAGGACTAAACCAGGACTAAACCTGGACTAAACCAGGTCTAAACCAGGACTAAACCTGGACTAAACCAGGTCTAAACCAGGACTAAACCAGGTCTAAACCAGGACTAAACCAGGACTAAACCAGGACTAAACCAGGTCTAAACCAGGACTAAACCAGGACTAAACCAGGTCTAAACCAGGACTAAACCAGGACTAAACCAGGACTAAACCAGGTCTAAACCAGGACTAAACCAGGTCTAAACCAGGACTAAACCAGGACTAAACCTGGACTAAACCAGGTCTAAACCAGGACTAAACCTGGACTAAACCAGGTCTAAACCAGGACTAAACCAGGTCTAAACCAGGACTAAACCAGGACTAAACCAGGACTAAACCAGGTCTAAACCAGGACTAAACCAGGACTAAACCAGGTCTAAACCAGGACTAAACCAGGACTAAACCAGGACTAAACCAGGTCTAAACCAGGACTAAACCAGGTCTAAACCAGGACTAAACCAGGACTAAACCAGGACTAAACCAGGTCTAAACCAGGACTAAACCAGGACTAAACCAGGTCTAAACCAGGACTAAACCAGGACTAAACCAGGACTAAACCAGGACTAAACCTGGACTAAACCAGGACTAAACCAGGTCTAAACCAGGACTAAACCAGGACTAAACCAGGACTAAACCAGGACTAAACCAGGTCTAAACCAGGACTAAACCAGGACTAAACCAGGACTAAACCTGGACTAAACCAGGTCTAAACCAGGACTAAACCTGGACTAAACCTGGACTAAACCAGGTCTAAACCAGGACTAAACCAGGACTAAACCAGGACTAAACCTGGACTAAACCAGGTCTAAACCAGGACTAAACCAGGACTAAACCAGGACTAAACCAGGACTAAACCAGGTCTAACCCAGGACTAAAGCAGGACTAAACCAGGTCTAAACCAGGACTAAACCAGGACTGAACCAGGACTAAACCAGGACTAAAGCAGGACTAAAGCAGGACTTACCACTTCAATGAGTTTGATGATGAACCTGTTCCGGTCCAGGATCTCGGTCGGGACCAGGAAACACTTGGACTTGGGGTTTGGGGCCGTCGTCGGGGAATAAACGTCTGCCATTCTGTGAAGATCCAGCTCCGTCTGTTCAACCAAACCTTTGATTCATGAAAAGCATCGAGACTCTGACCCTCTGACACGGGACGGGGACAGGACGGGGACGACAGGGGGACGGGACGGGGACGACACAGGGATGACAGGGGGATGGGCTGGGGACGACAGGGGGACGGGACGGGGACGACAGGGGGAAGGGCCGGGGACGACAGGGGGACGGGACGGGGACGACAGGGGGATGGGACGGGGACGACAGGGGGACGGGACGGGGACGACAGGGGGACGGGGACGACAGGGGGACGGGACGGGGACGACAGGGGGACGGGACGACAGGGGATGGGGACGGGCGACAGGGGACGGACGGGACGACAGGTGGACGGGACGGGGACGACACAGGGACGACACAGGGACGACACGGGACGGGGATGACACGGGCCGGGGACGACAGGGGGATGGGACGGGGACGACAGGGGGACGGGACGGGACGACAGGGGGACGGGACGGGGACGACACAGGGGCCGGGGACGACACAGGGATGACAGGGGGATGGGACGGGGACGAGAGGGACCGGGGACGGGACGACAGGGGGACGGGGACGACAGGGGACGACACAGGGACGACACGGGACGGGGATGACACGGGCCGCGACAGGGGGACGGGACGACAGGGGGACGGGGTGCCACAGGGACCACGGGGGACTTTTGGACCAAAGACACTGAGCATCAGGAGCCTCGAGGGATGGGCCTCTGACTCCTCCCTCTGACTCCTCCCTCTGACTCCTCCCTCTGACACTTTCTCTCTGGTTTTCCTCAAACACGCGGCTTCACGACGGACAATGTTTGTTCTTTTTTGGCCAAAAATGAAAATAAAAACATCTAAAACATCTAAAGCCCAAATCTGAAACAGAATTAAAGGCTGAGACTCCTGCTCCGCCCAAGTGTGTCACATGACGCACACAAAGGGTTAAACAGTGAAGAAAAGAGAAAAAACCAAAACAAACAACGAAAGACCAACCACGGGCCCCCAAGGACCCCACGGACCCACCATTGACCCACGCATTGATTGATCAATCCTACCCATGATCAAGTGATAAGTGCCCCAGAGCGCCCCCTGTCGGTCTGAAGCGTGAAGCTCCGTCTGTAATAACAGATAATACCGGGTAATACCGGGTAATACCGGGTAATACCGGGTAATACCGGGTAATACCGGGTAATACCGGGTAATACCGGGTAATACCGGCGTAACTAACGTTAAACTGAGCTGAACCGCACGCGCACTGAGGAGAGTTTCGGCTCAAAAGAGTAACCGGGACTAAACCAGGACCAGACCAGGTCTAAACCAGGACTAAACCGACGGAGAAGTTCAGGACTAAACCCGGACTGATCCGGGACTAAACTAGGACTAAACACGGACTAAACCAGGACTAAACCCACGCAGAAGTTCAGGACTGAACCCAGACTAAACCCGGACTGAACCAGGTCTAACCCGGGTCTAACGTCCGGACACACCGCGCGCACAGACGGCTCTGTCCCGGACTGTCGTGGCCCCCGGAGCCGCCTGACGGTGACGGGACGCGGCGCGGACAGACGCCCGGCTCCGGGGCCCTTCGGCGGCTGCACTCACCCGCTGCGGCTCGGGGTCGTGTCGGTGACGTCTGGGCACTTTGTCCGTGTTTACGGCGAGTTTGTGCGGCTGAACTTCCGCCTCAGAGTCACATCCGCGAACCAGACGCGGAGGAAGTGCGTCCGCGCGCGCGTCACGGTAAAAGCGCAACGCGGGTCCGAACGTGAAAGAAAACCGCTTCAGTTCCGGTTCCGTCGCAGTTTGTTCAGAAAGTCCCGCGGAAGAAACACGACTTTAACGCCTCGTGTCACGTGGGGCTGGTCCTTCACGCCGCCTCAGCTCCTCCGCTCCTCAGCGCCTTCTCCGTGCGCTCCTTGTTCACCTCCTCCACACAGAGAGCTCCGCCTCAGAGAAGAGCTCAACCTCTGACTCTCCCAGACAAGGACCCAACACTAACCTGCACCTCCAGTTTATGTACAAAGTCTTTAGTTGATGTACATTCTAAGTCTTTAGTTTATGTACAAAGTCTTTAGTTGATGTACATTCTAAGTCTTTAGTTTATGTACATTCTAAGTCTTTAGTTTATGTACATTCTAAGTCTTTAGTTTATGTACATTCTAAGGGTTTAGTTTATGTACATTCTAAGTCTTTAGTTTATGTACATTCTAAGTCTTTAGTTTATGTACATTCTAAGTCTTTAGTTCATGTACATTCTAAGTCTTTAGTTTATGTACATTCTAAGTCTTTAGTTCATGTACATTCTAAGTCTTTAGTTTATGTACATTCTAAGTCTTTAGTTTATGTACATTCTAAGTCTTTAGTTTATGTACATTCTAAGTCTTTAGTTGATGTACATTCTAAGTCTTTAGTTTATGTACATTCTAAGTCTTTAGTTTATGTACATTCTAAGTCTTTAGTTTATGTACATTCTAAGTCTTTAGTTTATGTACACACAGCAAATTCACCAGTGTTAAATTAACACTGACATTGTTAATTTTAACACTATAAAAGTGTGTATATGCATCCACTATTTTCAGTGTTAAATTAGCACTTTAGAAAGTGTTAAGTATTTTACACCCATCTATAGTTACTTTGAACAACCGCGGTGTTAAAACCATCACTATCTGGTGTTGACACTGGTGTGTGGTGTGACAGAAACAACACTGCTCTTACACCAAGTAGAGTTGTAGGGACTCAACACTAGAGTTAGTGTTACATAATGTACACTGTCATATTACACTGAACAATCTGCACTCACAGGTGTCATTTGATCAACTCTCAAGTGTGTTCCTCTTCATGCCCATTCCCCATGAACCTGCAAAAAACAAACATTTCAAACACTCAGCATTTATTTTAAACTTTAAATTGCTCGACTGGTGCACACTTTAGCCTGGGATTATGACACTGTATGGCACCATGTGACCTCAGAGTCATGTGGATCATAAGGTCTGTAGTATACAAGATCATCTACACATACCAGGGTCAGACCATTACAGTTTTCATCGAGTGCAAATGCATTCAGGTGCTCATCAAAATACAATGTTGAGACTTTGCACACAAGAAGATGGGCATCGCCATCTCTAACAAGTATAACAAGTAACAAGTATCCTGACAACCCGACATCCATGGCCCCACACACACATTCAGACCTGATACTCTTTGACCCAGGAAGTTGTAGAAACAAAACTAGACAAAAACATTTCTCTCCAAATCACTGACCAAGATTGTATTAATGGAACCAAAGTCTAATCTTTTGAAATAAAAACTCTCAAAATGAAAAGCCAACTGGTTCTGATGTTTCTTCAAGGGTTTTTGTGATGGTTTTGAAGTTCTTAATAGACTTTTTGAAAAAGTTGTGCTTCCCTTCAAATCTCATCCACCACATGTGAGTGAACGTGGGTAATGGATCATCAGGTGGTGCTTTGGAATCAGATTTCGTTCTGGAAAGAGAGATTTGAAAAGTTGGTGATGATCCAAAATCAGATTTTTCAAATAGCAAGTCATACCATGGGTTACAATAGGTGCAAACCCAATGTTAACAATCAGTCACCCCCTCTGCTCACTAGATCTCCAAACATTTCATAAGAGACACCAAGACTGAATGGCATTAAGGCCAAGATCTTTGCCGTTATCATCCAATTCTAACACACTTGGTCTGTTTTTCGCTGAGTGAACCCATAATTAAAACTCATAATTCTCTCCAACAATGAATTTGCAGATATGGAGTTTTTAATCAAGTACTGAAACACAAGTTTGAATTCATATTGCACGACTCCCTCCAGCAGATCATTATATCAACAGCAAAATTGTCTGACGTGTTGAACAGCTGAAGGGAGTTTAACAAACAGGTTTTTTTGACACCATATGTTGAGGCCAGAGCTGGACTTTGTTCAGTGTCATTGCAGTGTTGTGAATGAAGTTCTTTTGAACACAAAGTTAAGCCAGGATGATCTTCACTATAAACTGACTGTAACTCGGACTTATCAGTTAAACAAAAGCCACAACAATAATTTGCACTAAATGATCCAACAAAGCCAAAGAGGCCGTGTAGAGCCAAACCTTTAACCAGAGACTCTGAAAAGGGCACTTGCATTCCAACTGTCATCAACAAGTGGCTTCAAGATTGGATCAAAACCATATTTTTTTAAATCTTCCGAGTGAAAAAGAAAGAAAAAGCAACAAGATGGATGTTCATCAAAACAGAATTCAGTTTAGGAGGTACATTTCTCAAAATGAAATAAATACAGTCAAGTTTGTGAACACCTTTTTTGACCCCAATGGGTTTGCCGTTTCAAAATGGTCGTAGTAAAGCTGGATCTGAAGAGCACATGAACCATCATTACTATCACTGTACGCCCCCTCCTGGTGTAGTTTTGCTTTGGTCAAACTGTTGCACAGTTCATTGTCCTAAACATTGATCCAAGTGACCCCATAATGGGAACATACATGAACTTATCATTTACGGGGATGTGCTTGTATGTGTCCGTTTTATCTCTGCGCATGTCAAAGCGAACACCTAAAATACGCTCTACAGGTTCAACTATTGTCCATTTTTTCTCAAAGTGTTTCATCCTTTTTGATTCTGTATTAAGACATGAAAATGGATTGTGTATTTGGTCAAAACAATCCTGGACCTTTTCCAGTGTTTCTTTAGATGAATCAGATGACAAGCATCCAACCACAGCTTCCTTGGCACGTGCCTGGGTATCATTGACTAGTTCCTCCATTGAACCTACTAGAGATTGAACAGTACTTTCTGGAACTCCTGACGCTTGTACTTGAGCAATGATTGAGCTGCACATGTCAACCATTTGCCTTTTTTCAATTGGAATGGGAGCTGAAACAGAATCCATATCCATGGGCTCTGAAGCAGAGGGTCCAAACAAAGCTACAAGTGTCACCAGCTGAATCAGCATCACGTTTGTGGGTGTGAGGTAAGTGCCTTTGGTAACACAAACGAACATCCTGGCTCGCCACAATTCAGACGTAATGACCTCCTGGGTACAAACCAGGCTGAAACGTCAAATGCCTAAACAACAGAGAACAACTAGTGTGGTGTACCTTGCAAATGAAACACTTGTTGGCGTCTTTCACTCTGGGACTGTCCTTCACGCTGCCGCTGTCAGTGCCGTACACTGTGGTCTGGGTGAATGTGAAGAGGTTGTGCAGAGCCTCGTCATAGGACACAGAGAAGAGCTGGTCAAAGGCTGCCACACCAGGGGATGACCTTCTGATCTAGGGCAATGTAGACATTATGCAGCTACAGAACAAAAGGCTGAACAGGCCCAGTGTCCTTAAGGAAAGTCTCCATGCTCTGCCCCACCTGTAAAAAAAATAATAATAATTAAAAAAAAAAAAAAAATCATTAAATGCATTATTGACTTTAAAGAAAAAACATTCTGCATGTTTCATGTTGCTGTTGGCCTTTAAACATGCTCAAGTGCCTTAAATTTGCATCTCATGTAAAAAAAAACAAAAAAAACTTTAAAATTCAACTTTCTTATTCATTCTACCCGTTATGTCACTATGACATGACACTGAGTGCATCCAGCCAAAAGATGGCGCCAACGCACTATACAATCGAGTGAAGTGAGCGCTGAAAGAAGGTCTGATGTGGATTTGCTGCAGCCGTTGTGTTTAGAGGCAGAAATGCTCAGAACGAGTTTAGCCATGATTTAAGGACTAAACAAGGTGGAAGATTCTCTGATAAATGACGCATTCAGTCTAAAAACATCCGGGATAGAAGGCACTACACACGACGCTCGGAGGATTTTAGAATAAACATCCTTCAAAGCAGCGTAAATTCAACTGAATGCAACTTCAGGTGTTTTTGAGGACAGAACATTGTTAGAACATGTTTAAAGCTCAAAAAGTCACTGTAGCAGAATATGTTTGTATTTGGTCGTGAACAAAACTGATTTTGTTAACATACCTTAACAAACCTCACTAAGAGATTAACAGCATCAGAAGCTCATCTTTGAACCTTTGCGACCCTTAGATGTTGGTGGCAAAAGGTAAACAATACAAACAATACACTTAAGACACTTTAGTCACCATTTTTACTGTAAATAAGAGTGTGCACTTTATACTTTATATTGTATTTTTATGATCATGTTTATTTATCCTATTTTATTGCATGCACCTATTTCTTTCATTCCTGTCCTAAACTGTGTGTTGCAACAGTGGAATTTCCCCATTGTGGGACAAATAAAGGATCTCTTATCTTATCTTAAAGCAGCAGGAGGATTGCAGCAACCTCAGGGCCCCAAACTAAAAAGAGTGAATAAAAAGAGCATTGCTTTTGTTACATGACTGGTTGATATTGTTGACGTGTAACATCTGCCTTTCACCTTCCACCATCGTCAGGATCCTGTGCAGACTAAAGCAGCTCGCTGACATTTGGATTTGCATCCAGATTGTTGCTCTCCAAGGATTCTTGGTTTGAAATGTTGGCCATCTTGAAAGGAATTTACCAGACACTTCTTCACCGAAGAGCATTGTGAAATCTTGATCAATCTAAATGAAAACAAAAGGTTAATTCAAACTGCAGCAGTGATAAAGGGTCCTGCAAACCTTAAACCAGAGAAGGGCACAGTTCAGTCGGACGGCGGCTAGAGCTCAGCGAGCAAGCTCAAATGATCAAAACCAAATAGTTTCTGTGTTCACTCATTTTTTTCAGTTAGAATAGGCCTCTCAGACTTTCCTGCTTGGGTCCTAATTAAAAAAGGAAATTCTAAACACAAACAAACAGAATTGAGAAAAGAACTTTACCAAACCAGGTGTGTCCAGGAACCGGGGAAAATGGTCAGGACGCTGGAGGCAGTGGCTGGGTCTTTACCGTGTTTTGTCTGTGGTGAAATGTCGCCATCATTTTATCTTTAACCACCTTCTTGTCAGCAGAATGCCTCATCACGGACATGGCCTCTTTACATTCAGCCCCAGACAACTGCAGTACAGACACAGACTTTTGGCGAGGAGTTTTAGGGAGGTTTGAACCCTCTTGATGTGTTCTTTAGAGCTCCGCTGAACCGTTTTGCGAGGGAGCCAGAACCACTTTGGTGGTCATAGAAGTGTTCCTGTGTAATAAGAAAAAAGTTATAACACAAAGATAAGTACCTTAGGTTGTAGTCTACAAAAGCAAAAATAAGTGCATAAAAAGGACAGACAATTGAACAATTCTGATGTAAACAATCCTCAAATATCACAATATAACAGGACAATAAATAGAGTATGGGATTGGCAATGGTTATGTAATACTTACATATCCACTCTTTGAATCTGGGTCCCTCAAGTTGGGGAACAAAGTTATTATGCCAAGAGCATACAGTATGTGGACCTTTAGTGGAGGGAAGTTTTATTTAGTATTTTTCCAGACTCAAAATAACTTTATGAATGAGTCCATTATTCCCACTTCCACAGCTTCTCTTACTCCAATAGCTGCCCTTGAAAGCAGAATCCCTAAATGCTCCATCAGCCCCTCAAACAACGAGCACCCAATCACACATGACCTTTAAATATCAATAAATGCAGTGAGCTTTTCTAATTATGAATTTGTTTACTGGGATTATTCCTAGAGCAAATAGCTATTAAGTCAAGTTGCAAATGATGACATAATGTTGAATTACAAGTGTTGGGCCTGTGATTGTCACGTTTGCGACTAACAATTCAATGCATTGTCGCAGTTTATTAGTTTGTTGCACGTTGACGTATGTTTTACGATCAGATCTACACACCGTGCCTCTCTCTCTTATCGAGGGACTAAACCAGGACTAAACCAGGACTAAACCAAGTAGTACTCAATTTACAAAGTAGAAGGAGTTATCAGATATTATTTATCAAATCATAACTACTGTGTCATTTAAATCAAATTTGGTTTGGTTGCCAGGCCTTTTTTTTTTCATTTTTATTATTTACAGAATAACCCCATTACCCAAGTTAATTCTGCTGCCCATCAACTACCAGGACGTAACATTGTAAATGTCCCCAAAATTGTCAAACTGAGGATAATTTACTACATTTCAGTGAATTGAGTCTAAGATGTCAGTATGCCCTTTAAGTAAATGCTTGTTTGCTCACCCATGAGTCTGGACCATGTGTTTTCCTCCTTGTACCATCTGACAAGCATTTCTTCTGATCATATTCTTTGAACATAAGATCACCACAGGCTCTGACTGCAGGGCGGCCTTCACCATCTAATAGAAGACATTTCAACAATAATCATAAACAGATACTGGTTCATATTAAATGTACATCTGTTGCGGTTGTGCTGTCAGAAGTTCCTCCTGCCAGTTGTCTTCTGCGAGCTTTGGTTTTCTCCAATATTATTGTTGAGTCTGAACCAGACGATGACGATGCAGAGGGACGAGAAGGAAGTGTCTGACAATGAGGCATCTGAAAGTGAGTCTTCAACACTGTCATCTAGAAAGACCAGACAAACACAAGTATAAATAGGTTAAATTAGCATATTGGCCAGTTCATTACATCTTACCACAGCATTCTTTAGTTAAAGCTTGGAATGAAACTTGAGTTGAATGTAGAAGTTCATCAAATATGTCGGGATCCACTTCCACTCCAGCAGCATCTTTCAGGATCAACGATGTAGAGTCCTAAGTACTAAGAATGAATAAATGACATTGTCAGCTTACTGTAAAAATGTACTTCTACAATACACTCAACAGTCCCTGAACAGACAATAAGAGCAGCCTTTGAAATGAGAAAGTATGGAGGCGACTGAAGACAAACTGAAATAATGATTTGTTGTAAAGACTTAGGGTTAAAATTCAACTATTGTGAGCTCAACATGTCCAGTAAAACACTGCACTTTGATGTCCCTCATGTGTCCTGAGCGCTTTTACTTTGAGAAAACCCACATTGATTATTCATATTCTGTGAAATTCTGGAGGTTAATTCCAGTTTCTCCAGAGAAATCACATCACACTTCACTTTTCCCCCCGTTCATGAATTTAGAATGTTTTGTTTCTCAAGCGTTGGTGTGCAGTATTACAATGTCATGGGACTAACATAAAACAAAAAACACCATTTTATATTTAATCTTGCAGTGAATTTGACCTTCATGTATAAATTCTGGGTAACTGTCGACGTCATCCGTGTGAGGTCCCCTGACCCACTGGCTCAATCCCTTGTACTTCACAGGGACCAGCATTTCAATGGCTTCAGTGTACTACAAAATGGAGATAAGTCTGTTATCTAAAGTTCGGGAGCAGGACCACACCTCATCCACGCCCCTTCCGGTGACTACTCTATTTAAACTTCCCGCTCACACACACCAGTGTTCGTTATTTCGTGCCCCTCCCTCCCACCCTCTTCTAATTATTCTGTCTTATCCTTTAGTCGGGGGGTATCGAGGCCCGGGAGCCTGCTGCCCTCATCGCTAGAAGCCCCAAAACGGCATTGATCATCTACTCTCATGCATTTTATTGTTCTTGATCGCCAATAAACTTCTGCATCCAAGCTTGAGGTTGTGGTCCTTGCTAGTGAATTGTACACAGACAGACCTAAAAGGAAGTAACATCAAAGCAAAAATAAACCTTTTAAACTCATAAAAAACTCATAAACAGGCTATATGTGTGCAATGCTGAATTTTGAGTTGAGTATTACCTGGATATAATCGTTATAGTTATAATATTGTATGATCATATCTAACCTCGTCCACAACACTAAACATCCCTATCAGTAACACAAACATGACATTTTAACCCTCCAATTGTAAAAGCCATGTATTTCCCACATCCTGGATATTTGAGGCCTTTAAAAGACAGAAGCCTGAGAGCAACACATGGTACTTCATCCTCATGTGAACAAAAGCAACGCTCCGCTGTCCATTTGACCAAAGTTTGGATTTAACTTTTAAGGCTCAACAAGACAAGGAGGTAAAATTATTATTATGTGTCAATAATAATGTTTTTAACTGTGTAGAGCCTCCTCCGTGAAGGATTCAGTCGTGTTTCAGCTGCTTTGCGGTTTAGCAACAGCATTGATGAATCTAAATTAGCCATGACAAGAACAGAATTTCTCACTTGAATTGCATTGTGTATATATTTTCTGCCGCACATGTTAAAGCTATACATCGGTCCCATGAGTAACAGCTACACCTTCCATAGCTCAACACCTGCATCTGTGCATTTACGATCACAGTATTAGCACAGGCTAGCAGTAGCTGTACCTGGCAAATTGACATTTAACAGTAACGTAAATGTGTCGTTTTTCTTACCCAAGTGCTCCTATGTTTATTCAACCGGGATGCCCATCTCCCAGGCGCGCACTGTCCGCTCCGAGGAGGAACCATAGAACTATAACCCACCCATGATACCGACCATAGAACTATAACCCACCCATGATACCGACCATAGAACTATAACCCACCCATGATACCGACCATAGAACTATAACCCACCCATGATACCGACCATAGAACTATAACCCACCCATGATACCGACCATAGAACTATAACCCACCCATGATACCGACCATAGAACTATAACCCACCCATGATACCGACCATAGAACTATAACCCACCCATGATACCGACCATAGAACTATAACCCACCCATGATACCGACGAGCGCCACACCCGCCTCCTCCCTCGCCTTGCTAATGCTAGCGGGTGTGGCTAATGCTAGCAGGCTATTTCGACTACACGGTCTTGCTAGTCTTTTTGGCTACAATAGGTAAAAATTAAAGCACTAATCTAATCCGAATAACGAAATAAAGTGGATAAAAAGGGTGACGACAAAACGCAGTTCAGGCGCCACACAGAGCAGTATTTAGCGCACATTTAGGCGGAGTAACTACACCTAACGTTAGCTAACCTTATTCAGACACACATTTAGGCGGAGTAACTACACCTAACGTTAGCTAACCTTATTCAGACACACATTTAGGCGGAGTAACTACACTTAACGTTAGCTAACCTTATTCAGACACACATTTAGGCGGAGTAACTACACTTAACGTTAGCTAACCTTATTCAGACACACATTTAGGCGGAGTAACTACACTTAACGTTAGCTAACCTTATTCAGACTCACATTTAGGCGGAGTAATTACACTTAACGTTAGCTAACCTTATTCAGACTCACATTTAGGCGGAGTAACTACACTTAACGTTAGCTAACCTTATTCAGACTCACATTTAGGCGGAGTAACTACACTTAACGTTAGCTAACCTTATTCAGACTCACATTTAGGCGGAGTAACTACACTTAACGTTAGCTAACCTTATTCAGACTCACATTTAGGCGGAGTAACTACTCGTAACGTTAGCTCACCTTATTCAGCCTCACATTTAGGCGGAGTAACTACACTTAACGTTAGCTAACCTTATTCAGACACACATTTAGGCGGAGTAACTACACTTAACGTTAGCTAACCTTATTCAGACACACATTTAAGTGAGAGTAACTACACTTAACGTTAACTAACCTTATTCAGACACACATTTAGGCGGAGTAACTACACTTAACGTTAGCTAACCTTATTCAGACTCACATTTAGGCGGAGTAACTACACTTAACGTTAGCTAACCTTATTCAGACTCACATTTAGGCGGAGTAACTACACTTAACGTTAGCTAACCTTATTCAGACTCACATTTAGGCGGAGTAACTACACCTAACGTTAGCTAACCTTATTCAGACACACATTTAGGCGGAGTAACTACACTTAACGTTAGCTAACCTTATTCAGACTCACATTTAGGCGGAGTAACTACACTTAACGTTAGCTAACCTTATTCAGACACACATTTAGGCGGAGTAACTACACTTAACGTTAGCTAACCTTATTCAGACTCACATTTAGGCGGAGTAACTACACTTAACGTTAGCTAACCTTATTCAGACTCACATTTAGGCGGAGTAACTACACTTAACGTTAGCTAACCTTATTCAGACACACATTTAGGCGGAGTAACTACACTTAACGTTAGCTAACCTTATTCAGACTCACATTTAGGCGGAGTAACTACACTTAACGATATCTAACATTATTCAGACACACATTTAGGCGGAGTAACTACACTTAACGTTAGCTAACCTTATTCAGACACACATTTAGGCGGAGTAACTACACCTAACGTTAGCTAACCTTATTCAGACACACATTTAGGCGGAGTAACTACACCTAACGTTAGCTAACCTTATTCAGACTCACATTTAGGCGGAGTAACTACACTTAACGTTAGCTAACCTTATTCAGACACACATTTAGGCGGAGTAACTACACTTAACGTTAGCTAACCTTATTCAGACTCACATTTAGGCGGAGTAACTACACTTAACGTTAGCTAACCTTATTCAGACTCACATTTAGGCGGAGTAACTACACTTAACGTTAGCTAACCTTATTCAGACTCACATTTAGTGAGTAACTACACTTAACGTTAGCTAACCTTATTCAGACTCACATTTAGGCGGAGTAACTACACTTAACGTTAGCTAACCTTATTCAGACACACATTTAGGCGGAGTAACTACACTTAACGTTAGCTAACCTTATTCAGACTCACATTTAGGCGGAGTAACTACACTTAACGTTAGCTAACCTTATTCAGACACACATTTAGGCGGAGTAACTACACTTAACGTTAGCTAACCTTATTCAGACACACATTTAGGCGGAGTAACTACACTTAACGTTAGCTAACCTTATTCAGACACACATATAAGCGAGTAACTACACTTAACGTTAGCTAACCTTATTCAGACTCACATTTAGTAGAGTAACTACACCTAACGTTAGCTAACCTTATTCAGACACACATTTAGGCGGAGTAACTACACTTAACGTTAGCTAACCTTATTCAGACTCACATTTAGGCGGAGTAACTACACTTAACGTTAGCTAACCTTATTCAGACACACATTTAGGCGGAGTAACTACACTTAACGTTAGCTAACCTTATTCAGACTCACATTTAGGCGGAGTAACTACACTTAACGTTAGCTAACCTTATTCAGACTCACATTTAGGCGGAGTAACTACACTTAACGTTAGCTAACCTTATTCAGACACACATTTAGGCGGAGTAACTACACTTAACGTTAGCTAACCTTATTCAGACTCACATTTAGGCGGAGTAACTACACTTAACGTTAGCTAACCTTATTCAGACACACATTTAGGCGGAGTAACTACACTTAACGTTAGCTAACCTTATTCAGACACACATTTAGGCGGAGTAACTACACCTAACGTTAGCTAACCTTATTCAGACACACATTTAGGCGGAGTAACTACACCTAACGTTAGCTAACCTTATTCAGACTCACATTTAGGCGGAGTAACTACACTTAACGTTAGCTAACCTTATTCAGACACACATTTAGGCGGAGTAACTACACTTAACGTTAGCTAACCTTATTCAGACTCACATTTAGGCGGAGTAACTACACTTAACGTTAGCTAACCTTATTCAGACTCACATTTAGGCGAGTAACTACACTTAACGTTAGCTAACCTTATTCAGACTCACATTTAGGCGGAGTAACTACACTTAACGTTAGCTAACCTTATTCAGACTCACATTTAGGCGGAGTAACTACACTTAACGTTAGCTAACCTTATTCAGACACACATTTAGGCGGAGTAACTACACTTAACGTTAGCTAACCTTATTCAGACTCACATTTAGGCGGAGTAACTACACTTAACGTTAGCTAACCTTATTCAGACACACATTTAGGCGGAGTAACTACACTTAACGTTAGCTAACCTTATTCAGACACACATTTAGGCGGAGTAACTACACTTAACGTTAGCTAACCTTATTCAGACACACATTTAGGCGGAGTAACTACACTTAACGTTAGCTAACCTTATTCAGACTCACATTTAGGCGGAGTAACTACACCTAACGTTAGCTAACCTTATTCAGACTCACATTTAGGCGGAGTAACTACACTTAACGTTAGCTAACCTTATTCAGACACACATTTAGGCGGAGTAACTACACTTAACGTTAGCTAACCTTATTCAGACACACATTTAGGCGGAGTAACTACACTTAACGTTAGCTAACCTTATTCAGACACACATTTAGGCGGAGTAACTACACTTAACGTTAGCTAACCTTATTCAGACTCACATTTAGGCGGAGTAACTACACTTAACGTTAGCTAACCTTATTCAGACACACATTTAGGCGGAGTAACTACACTTAACAAACTAAATGCAATTACTCCCACTATCAGTACTGAGCAAGCCCAGACTGCAAAGCTAGTGTCCCATACAAATCCTTCAGTAATACTAGATGGTTCACTGCTGTTGATCAGGCAGAGATAACTTCAGTCATTATGTCCTCCAAAACATCAACTTGTATTTTAGACCCAATCCCAAGTAGACTCCTCAAAGAAATTCTCCCCCTAATTATAAATCCCATTCTTAATATAATAAATACTTCACTAGAAAGCGGTTATGTCCCTCAGTCCTTCAAATATGCAGTGGTTAAACCACTTTTGAAAAAGCCTAATCTAGACCCCGACATACTGGCAAACTATAGACCTATTTCTAATCTGCCCTTTGTCTCTAAAATCCTTGAAAGAATTGTGATTAAACAGCTTTGTCGCCACCTGCAGGACAATCATTTATTTGAAGTTTTTCAGTCAGGGTTCCGTATGCATTGCCCACAGCACTGAAACTGCACTAGTTAAAGTCACAAATGATCTGTTATTAGCTGCTGATGATGGACAGGTCTCAATCCTGGTTCTGTTGGACCTCAGCGCAGCGTTTGATACCATCGACCACAACATTCTACTTCAGAGGTTAGAATGTGATATAGGTGTCAGTGGAACCGCCCTAAGCTGGTTTAAATCCTATCTATCTGATAGGTACCAGTTTGTTAATGTAAACCAGAGATCTTCCCCATGTTCTAAAGTAACCTACGGTGTGCCGCAGGGTTCAGTACTCGGTCCAGTTCTGTTCACACTTTATATGCTGCCCTTAGGTATGATCATCAGAAAGCATGGCATTAACTTCCACTGCTATGCAGATGACACTCAGCTTTATTTATCAATGAAACCTGATCAGACCCATCAAGTAGACAGACTTAGTGCCTGCGTGAAAGACATAAAAACTTGGATGACTCTTAATTATCTGCTCCTTAACCCTGAAAAAACCGAGGTCATTCTGCTGGGCCCTAAGCACCTGCGAGACTCTTTATCTGACCAGATAGTTTCTCTGGACAATATCACTGTAGCCCCCAGCTCTACTGTAAGAAACCTTGGGGTCCTATTTGACCAAGATCTCTCGTTCAAAGCACATATAAATCAAGCCTGTAAAACAGCCTACTTTCATTTGCGTAACATAACCAAAATTAGAAAAATCCTGCCCAGAGATGATGCCGAAAAACTCATCCATGCATTTGTCACATCCAGATTAGACTATTGTAACGCCCTGCTTATAGCGTGTCCTAAAAGCTCTATAATAAGCTTTCAACTGGTTCAAAATGCAGCAGCAAGATTATTAACAGGTACTAGAAAAAGAGATCATATTTCACCAGTGTTAGAGTCTCTTCACTGGCTTCCTGTTGAGTTTAGAATCAAATTTAAAATCCTCCTCCTGACTTATAAAGCTTTAAACAATATGGCCCCATCCTACCTCAAAGATGCAATAGTAGCGTACCATCCAAACAGAGCTCTTCGTTCTCAAAATGCTGGACTATTGTTAGTCCCCAGAGTCTCTAAAAGCACAGTAGGAGGTCGAGCATTTAGCTACCAAGCTCCTGTTATGGAACCAGCTCCCTGTTCATGTAAAAGAGGCCGACACAGTCTCTACATTTAAGACCAGCTCAAAACGTTCCTCTTTGAAATAGCTTATGGTCAGGCCAGTTAGGAACAGAAATAAAAACCTACAGTTTTAGCTACGCTGCCCTTGGAGCAATTCTGCTGGGGGAAGTATGGCAGCTTGAACACTGTCCTCTGGTTCTTCTACTTTACCTATCAACAATATTTAATATTACTTCAACTGTAGTCTGTTCATTGCTGTTCACATGTTTCTCTTTCTCTCCACTTCCCCCGGGGAGTGGAGACTGTTTCAGGCACTGCGGCGGCTGCTCCAGTGACGACCCCCCCACCCCCACCTGTCTGGACGATCTATGCGCCACCCGCCTGGACAGCTGGATTAGCCACACCTCGTCTGCCTGGACGAACTCCTTCTACTTTAGATGAACTGTTCCTCATCTCCTGCTGGAGGATCTCTCTACACTGGTGGACTGCTCCTCGTCCTCCTGGAGGAACTCTTTAAAGCCACCTCCCTCTTGAGTGGTTCTGGTTCAGTCCAAGTGGATGTCAGTCCTAGTTCATCTGCAGCCTGTCCGTCCGTGGGAGTAGGATCTCTCCTTCACTGTGGTTCTCCTCAGGTTTATACTTTGTCCCGTGGGGTTTTTTGTAGTTTTTCCTCGCCGCGAAGGAGGGTCAAAGGACAGGGGCATTCTGGGACAGTTATCTGAACTGCTTTTACCTGTGGCCCATCGAGGCAACTGTTGTTGTGATTTTGGGCATTATAAAAATAAATTGATTTGATTTGATTTGACTTAACGTTAGCTAACCTTATTCAGACACACATTTAGGCGGAGTAACTACACTTAACGTTAGCTAACCTTATTCAGACTCCTCCCGATCAAACAGGCCCCGACTCGACTTCTCTTTGCCGCTCTTGAAGTCTGTCCACCCGCAAAGCTCTGACAATTAAAATGTATTCATTAAAGATGTTTACCGAGTCACTTGGTGTCACTAGCAGCAGACTGTCTGACACCCAGTTTTTTCATTAAGTTCTGGCTGAGCCGCCCCCACATCATTTTGACAAAAAAAACGGTTAAACGTTTAAAATATCCCGTAATATTTAAATGCTGAACAACAAATGTTGCCAAGCCTGGCAGATACCATCAATTTATGAGTTTAAAACAGCCTAAAACATGTAATTTGACGAAATTCCTCTTCACCCTCTACACCTCGGACTTCAGACACAACACGGACAGCTGTGTTCTGCAGAAGTTCTCTGACGACTCTGCCATCATCGGACTCATCACGGACGGCGCATGGCGCGAGTACAGAGGAGTAACGCAGGACTTTGTGGACTGGTGTCAGCAGAACCACCTCCTCATCAACGCGGGAAAGACCAAGGAGATGCTGGTGGACTTCTGCAGACGCCACTCCACTGCCCCCTCACCAGTGAACATCCAGGGAAGGGACATTGAGAGAGTGGACTCATACAAGTACCTGGGTGTTCATCTGAACCACAAACTGGACTTGACTCATAACACAGACGCACTGTACAGGAAGAGTCAGAGTCGGCTCTACCTCCTGAGGAGACTCAGGTCTTTTGGAGTGTCAGGGCCGCTCCTGAGGACCTTCTACGACTCTGTGGTGGCATCAGCCGTCCTGTACGGTGTGGTCTGCTGGAGCAGCAGCATCACAGAGAGGGAGAGGAAGAAGCTGGACAAGGTCATCAAGAAGTCCAGCTCCGTCCTGGGCTGTGCTCTGGACTCAGTGCGTGAGGTGGGGGACAGAAGGGTCCTGGCTAAACTCACGTCTATGGAGCATGAGTCCCACCCCCTGCAGGACGCTCTGTCTGCCCTGGAGAGCAGCTTCAGTGACAGACTGATTCACCCTCGTTGTGTGAAGGAGAGGTTTGGCAGGTCTGTCCTTCCTGCTGCTGTCAGACTTTACAATGAACACTGTTAGCCCTGAACATGTGTCATTCACCCGCTACAATCATGTGCAATATAATTTATCATACTATTAATACACTT
>CM033626.1:41494579-41519890 GCA_019453435.1 Rhinogobius similis
TCCTGGCCCTGGTCCTGATCTGGTTCTGGTTCTGGTTCTGTTTCAGACAGCAGCACGTCTCCGTCGCCGCGCGGCGCTGACCCTGACGACTGTAGCCCCTCCCCCCGGATGGCGGACATGCTGGAAGCTCATTCGCTGGGGCTGCTGGAGGGGGCGTGTCTTACCCGGGTGGAGCTCAGGGTCTCGTGTAAAGGGGTCCAGGACCGAGACCAGAGGACCAAACCGGACCCCTGTGTGGTCCTCAACATGCAGCAGCACGGACAGTGGGTCGAGGTGAGTCCAGGACTGGACCGGGACTGGACCGGGACCGGGACTGGGACCAGGACCGGGACTAGGACCAGGACTGGGACCAGGACCAGGACTGGGACCAGGACCGGGACCAGGACCAGGACCAGGACTGGGACCAGGACCAGGACTGGGACCAGGACTGGGACCAGGACCGGGACCAAGACCGGGACTAGACCGGGACCAGGACCGGGACCAGGACTAGGACCGGGACCAGACCAGGACCGGGACCAGGACCAGGACCTGGTCTGGTCCTGGTTTAACCCTGAGTTATTATAATAACGATGATAATGAGGCGGGTTTAATGAATAAACATGAAGCTCTTTAACATGAATCCAGGTCACACACTGTACACACACACACACACACACACACACTGTACACACACACACACACACACTGTACACACACACACACACACACACTGTACACACACACACACACACACTGTACACACACACACACACACACACACTGTACACACATGCAGTGACCTGAGTACAGTGTCCTGAGTGCAGTGTCCTGAGTGCAGTGACCCTAGTGCAGTGACCTGAGTGCAGTGACCTGAATGCAGTGACCTGAGTGCAGTGTCCTGAGTACAGTGACCTGAGTACAGTGACCCTAGTGCAGTGACCTGAGTGCAGTGACCTGAGTGCCGTGACCTGAGTGCAGTGTCCTGAGTACAGTGACCTGAGTGCAGTGACCCTAGTGCAGTGACCTGAGTGCAGTGACCTGAGTACAGTGACCTGTGTGCAGTGACCTCAGTGCAGTGACCTCAGTGCAGTGACCTCAGTGCAGTGACCTCAGTGCAGTGACCTCAGTGCAGTGACCTGAGTGCAGTGACCTGAGTGCAGTGACCCAAGCGCATTGACCTGAGTGCAGTGACCTCAGTGCAGTGTCCTGAATGCAGTGACCTGAGTGCAGTGACCCTAGTGCAGTGACCTGAGTGCAGTGACCTGAGTGCAGTGACCCTAGTGCAGTGACCTGAGTGCAGTGACCTGAGTGCAGTGACCTGAGTGCAGTGTCCTGAATGCAGTGTCCTGAGTGCAGTGACCTGAGTGCAGTGACCTGAGTGCAGTGCCCTGAGTGCAGTGACCCTAGTGCAGTGACCTGAGTGCAGTGACCTAAGTGCAGTGACCCTAGTGCAGTGACCCGAGTGCAGTGACCCTAGTGCAGTAACCCTAGTGCAGTGACCTGAGTGCAGTGACCTGAGTGCAGTGACCTGAGTGCAGTGACCTGAGTGCAGTGACCTGAGTGCATTGACCTGAGTGCAGTGACCTGAGTGCAGTGACCTGAGTGCAGTGCCCTGAGTGCAGTGCCCTGAGTGCAGTGACCTGAGTGCAGTGTCCTGAATGCAGTGTACTGAGTGCAGTGACCTGAGTGCAGTGACCTGAGTGCAGTGACCTGAGTGCAGTGCCCTGAGTGCAGTGACCTGAGTGCAGTGACCTGAGTGCAGTGCCCTGAGTGCAGTGCCCTGAGTGCAGTGACCTGAATGCAGTGACCTGAGTGCAGTGACCTGAGTGCAGTGACCTGAGTGCAGTGACCTGAATGCAGTGACCTGAGTGCAGTGACCTGAGTGCAGTGTCCTGAATGCAGTGACCTGAGTGCAGTGACCTGAATGCAGTGTCCTGAGTGCAATGACCTGAGTGCAGTGACCTGAGTGCAGTGACCTGAGTGCAGTGACCTGAGTGCAGTGCCCTGAGTGCAGTGCCCTGAGTGCAGTGTCCTGAGTGCAGTGTCCTGAGTGCAGTGACCTGAGTGCAGTGACCTGAGTGCAGTGACCTGAGTGCAGTGACCTGAGTGCAGTGCCCTGAGTGCAGTGCCCTGAGTGCAGTGCCCTGAGTGCAGTGACCTGAGTGCAGTGTCCTGAATGCAGTGTCCTCAGTGCAGTGACCTGAGTGCAGTGACCCTAGTGCAGTAACCCTAGAGCAGTGACCCTAGTGCAGTGTCCTGAGTGCAGTGACCTGAGTGCAGTGACCTGAATGCAGTGACCTGAGTGCAGTGACCTGAGTGCAGTGTCCTGAATGCAGTGACCTGAGTGCAGTGACCTGAATGCAGTGTCCTGAGTGCAATGACCTGAGTGCAGTGACCTGAGTGCAGTGACCTGAGTGCAGTGCCCTGAGTGCAGTGACCTGAGTGCAGTGACCTGAGTGCAGTGTCCTGAATGCAGTGTCCTGAGTGCAGTGACCTGAGTGCAGTGACCTGAGTGCAGTGACCTGAGTGCAGTGCCCTGAGTGCAGTGACCTGAGTGCAGTGACCTGAGTGCAGTGACCTGAGTGCAGTGACCTGAGTGCAGTGACCTGAGTGCAGTGACCAGAGTGCAGTGACCTGAGTGCAGTGACCTGAGTGCAGTGACCTGAGTGCAGTGACCTGAGTGCAGTGACCTGAGTGCAGTGACCTGAGTGCAGTGACCTGAGTGCAGTGCCCTGAGTGCAGTGCCCTGAGTGCAGTGACCTGAGTGCAGTGACCTGAGTGCAGTGACCTGAGTGCAGTGCCCTGAGTGCAGTGACCTGAGTGCAGTGACCTGAGTGCAGTGACCTGAGTGCAGTGACCTGAGTGCAGTGACCTGAGTGCAGTGCCCTGAGTGCAGTGCCCTGAGTGCAGTGACCTGAGTGCAGTGCCCTGAGTGCAGTGCCCTGAGTGCAGTGACCTGAGTGCAGTGACCTGAGTGCAGTGACCTGAGTGATTGCATGATTCATATAATTTATCATTTCAGTTGATTTTAAACTTGTTCCAGTTCAAACTGGATCAGAGCAGTTTTGGGTCAGACTCGTTTGCATCAGGACTAAAAATACTCCAGAGTCAAACGGAAAAGTGGAGCAGACCCCGCCCCCCCTTCTGATCGTAGGAGACCAGGACTAAACCAGGACTAAACCAGGACTAAACCTGGACTAAACCAGGACTGAACCAGGTCTAAACCAGGACTGAACCAGGTCTAAAATGATAATAGAACTGTAGACCTGTGTCAGTGCATCAGGTTTCCAGATTTCATCGGAACGAAACGACCGAATACGTGTGTGTGGGGGGGGGGGGCACAAGGACAGAGTTAGTCCTGGTTTAGTCCAGGTTTAGTCCAGGTTTAGTCCTGGTTTAGTCCTGGTTTAGTCCTGGTTTAGTCCTGGTTTAGTCCTGGTTTAGTCCTGGTTTAGCCCTGGTTTAGTCCTGGTTTAGTCCTGGTTTAGTCCTGGTTTAGTCCTGGTTTAGTCCTGGTTTAGTCCTGGTTTAGTCCTGGTTTAGTCCTGGTTTAGTCCTGGTTTAGTTCTCTGGTTCTGGTTCTGAGCGCTCTCTGGTTCTGGTTCTGGTTCTGACCTCTCTCTGGTTCTGGTTCTGACCTCTCTCTGGTTCTGGTTCTGAGCGCTCTCTGGTTCTGGTTCTGAGCGCTCTCTGGTTCTGGTTCTGAGCGCTCTCTGGTTCTGGTTCTGAGCGCTCTCTGGTTCTGGTTCTGGTTCTGAGCGCTCTCTGGTTCCGGTTCCGACCGCTCTCTGGTTCTGGTTCTGAGCGCTCTCTGGTTCTGGTTCTGACCCGCAGGTGGACCGGTCCGAGGTGGTCCGCAGCTCCATGAACCCGTCCTACTCCAAGGTCTTCACTCTGGACTTTTACTTCGAGGAGGTCCAGAGGCTGCGCTTCGAGCTCCTCGACGTCTACGGACCTCACGACTCGGACTTCCTCGGGTTTGTGGAGTGCACCCTGGCCCAGGTGAGTCCGGACCTGGACCGGACCTGGACTGGACCTGGACTGGACCTGGACCTGAGACCTGGACCTGGACCTGGACCTGGACTGGACCTGGACCTGGACCGGACCGGACCTGGACCTGGACCGGACCTGGACCTGGACCTGGACCTGGACTGGACCTGGACCTGAGACCTGGACCTGGACCCTGTGGTGCACCATGTGACCCTGTGGTGCACCATGTGACCCTGTGGTGCACCATGTGACCCTGTGGTGCACCATGTGACCCTGTGGTGCACCATGTGACTCAGGCGATTTGTCTTTGTTAAAAGTGACTTTACAGTTTCAGAATCACGACACGACGTCTGTGTCACGGCGGCTCAGAGCTCAGAGTGGAGCCTCTGCTCCTCCTCGTGGAGCTCAGAGTGGAGCCTCTGCTCCTCCTCGTGGAGCTCAGAGTGGAGCCTCTGCTCCTCCTCGTGGAGCTCAGAGTGGAGCCTCTTCTCCTCCTCGTGGAGCTCAGAGTGGAGCCTCTGCTCCTCCTCGTGGAGCTCAGAGTGGAGCCTCTGCTCCTCCTCGTGGAGCTCAGAGTGGAGCCTCTGCTCCTCCTCGTGGAGCTCAGAGTGGAGCCTCTGCTCCTCCTCGTGGAGCTCAGAGTGGAGCCTCTGCTCCTCCTCATGGAGCTCAGAGTGGAGCCTCTGCTCCTCCTCGTGGAGCTCAGAGTGGAGCCTCTTCTCCTCCTCGTGGAGCTCAGAGTGGAGCCTCTGCTCCTCCTCGAGGAGCTCAGAGTGGAGCCTCTGCTCCTCCTCATGGAGCTCAGAGTGGAGCCTCTGCTCCTCCTCGTGGAGCTCAGAGTGGAGCCTCTGCTCCTCCTCGTGGAGCTCAGAGCGTCTCAGGCGTCTGTCCCGGAGCCTCCTGGAGCCTCCCTCTGGAGGGGTTCATGTCCCACAGGAGGAGGACGCTCTGGAGGGACTGTCTCTGTGTCCTTTGTCCTAACCCTGTTCTGACACAAACAGGTTCTGATCTCAGTGGGATTTGAAGTGAAAAGAACATCAGCCTTTTATGTCCAACTCTTTATTATGTTCACCATGTGATAAAAGAACCAGAACCAGCACCTGGTCCTGGTCCTGGTCTGGTCCTGGTCTGGTCCTGGTCCTGGTCCTGGTCCTGGTCCTGGTCCTGGTCTGGTCCTGGTCTGGTCCTGGTCTGGTCCTGGTCTGGTCCTGGTCCTGGTCCTGGTCTGGTCCTGGTCCTGGTCTGGTCCTGGTCCTGGTCTGGTCCTGGTCTGGTCCTGGTCTGGTCCTGGTCCTGGTCCTGGTCCTGGTCTGGTCCTGGTCCTGGTCTGGTCCTGGTCCTGGTCTGGTCCTGGTCCTGGTCTGGTCCTGGTCTGGTCCTGGTCTGGTCCTGGTCCTGGTCTGGTCCTGGTCCTGGTCCTGGTCTGGTCCTGGTCCTGGTCTGGTCCTGGTCCTGGTCTGGTCCTGGTCTGGTCATGGTCTGGTCCTGGTCTGGTCCTGGTCTGGTCCTGGTCCTGGTCTGGTCCTGGTCCTGGTCTGGTCCTGGTCTGGTCCTGGTCTGGTCCTGGTCTGGTCCTGGTCTGGTCCTGGTCTGGTCCTGGTCTGGTCCTGGTCTGGTCCTGGTCCTGGTCCTGGTCCTGGTCCTGGTCTGGTTCTGGTCCTGGTCCTGGTCCTGGTCTGGTCCTGGTCTGGTCCTGGTCCTGGTCCTGGTCCTGGTCCTGGTCCTGGTCTCATAGTCCTGTGTTTCAGATCATTTCTCAGAGGAAACTGTCCAAAGCTCTGCTGCAGCCGGGAGGAAGTGTCTGCAAGACCATCGTCACCGTGAGTCCTGACTGTGGGAGTACAACAGTACTACAGTAGTACTGTTGTACTACTGTAGTACTGTAGTACTACTGTAGTACTGTAGTACTACTGTAGTACTACAGTACTACTGTAGTACTACAGTACTACAGTAGTACTAGTACTACAGTAGTACAGTAGTACAGCACTACAGTACTGTAGTACTACTGTAGTACTGTAGTACTGCAGTAGTACTACTGTAGTACTACAGTAAAGTACTACTGTAGTACCACAGTAGTACCTACTGCAGTAACTACTGTACTACTGTAGTACTACTGTACTACTGTAGTACTACAGTAGTACTACAGTAGTACTACTGTAGTACTACTGTAGTACAGTACTACAGTAGTACTACTGTAGTACTGTACTACAGTAGTACTACTGTAGTACTACTGTAGTACAGTACTACAGTAGTACAGTACATACTGTTGTAGTAAACCAGACTCTCTCAGGTTTGTGCTGAGGAGTTGACGGGAAACGATGATTACATCGAGCTGTCGTTCAGCGCCAGAAAACTGGACGACAAGGTACACACTGTACACACACACACTGTACACACACTGTACACACACACACTGTACACACACTGTACACACACACACTGTACACACACACACTGTACACACACACACTGTACACACACACACTGTACACACACACACACACACAGAACACACACACACTGTACACACACTGTACACACACTGTACACACACACACTGTACACACACTGTACACACACACACTGTACACACACTGTACACACACACACACACACACACACACACACACACACACACACACACACACACTGTACACACACACACACACACTGTACACACACACACACACTGTACACACACACACACACTGTACACACACACACACACTGTACACACACACACACACTGTACACACACACACACACACACACACACACACTGTACACACACACACACACTGTACACACACACACACACTGTACACACACACACACACACACTGTACACACACACACACACACACTGTACACACACACACACACACACTGTACACACACACACTGTACACACACACACACACACACACACACACATAAGCCCCTCCCCCTCTGAGTCTGAATCTGTTTCAGGATTTTTTCACTAAATCTGATCCATTTTTGGAGATTTATCGAATCAACGACGACGCAACACTTCAACTGGTGTATCGCACCGAGGTGAGACCCAGACCGGTCCTGGTCCAGACCGGTCCTGGTCCAGACCCGGTCCTGGTCCAGACCGGTCCTGGTCCAGACCGGTCCTGGTCCAGACCGGTCCTGGTCCAGACCCGGTCCTGGTCCGGCTCAGACCCTGTTGTTCTGTTGCAGACGGTGATGAATAACCTGAACCCCGTGTGGAAAACCTTCAAGGTCTCCCTGAACTGTTTGTGCAGCGGAGACCAGCACCGGAAACTCCAGGTGAGACATGACACCAGGTGAGACCAGCACCAGGTGAGACCAGCACCAGGTGAGACCAGCACCAGGTGAGACCAGCACCTGAAACTCCAGGTGAGACCAGCACCAGGTGAGACCAGCACCAGGTGAGACCAGCACCAGGTGAGACCAGCACCAGGTGAGACCAGCACCAGGTGAGACCAGCACCAGGTGAGACCAGCACCGGAAACTCCAGGTGAGACCAGCATCGGAAACTCCAGGTGAGACCAGCACCAGGTGAGACCAGCACCAGGTGAGACCAGCACCAGGTGAGACCAGCACCGGAAACTCCAGGTGAGACCAGCACCAGGTGAGACACGACACCAGGTGAGACCAGCACCAGGTGAGACCAGCACCAGGTGAGACCAGCACCAGGTGAGACCAGCACCGGAAACTCCAGGTGAGACCAGCACCAGGTGAGACCAGCACCAGGTGAGACCAGCACCAGGTGAGACCAGAACCAGGTGAGACCAGCACCAGGTGAGACCAGCACCAGGTGAGACACACTTCAGTTCAACATTTGACCTGTAAAAGAACGTTGCATTACATAAACACGCAATTTTATTATAATGTAGTGGCCCGAGGGCCCTCGAGGGCCCGAGGCCCTAATGGAGTGTGTTCTGCTGCAGTGCACCGTGTGGGACTGGGACTCCAACGGGAAACACGACTACATCGGAGAGTTTGAGGCCACATTCAACGAGATGAGAGGGGCCAGCGAGGGCCGCCAGGTGAGGCCCCTGTGTGAGGCCCCTGTGTGTGAGGCCCCTGTGTAAGGCCCCTGTGTGAGGCCCCTGTGTGAGGCCCCTGTGTGTGGCCCCTGTGTGTGAGGCTCCCTGTGTTAGGCCCCTGTGTGTGGCCCCTGTGTGTGGCCCTGTGTGTGAGGCCCTGTGTGTGAGGCCCCTGTGTGTGAGGCCCCTGTGTGAGGCCCCTGTGTGAGGCCCTGTGTGTGAGGCCCCTGTGTGAGGCCCCTGTGTGAGGCCCCTGTGTGAGGCCCCTGTGTGTGAGGCCCCTGTGTGAGGCCCCTGTGTGAGGCCCCTGTGTGAGGCCCCTGTGTGTGGCCCCTGTGTGAGGCCCTGTGTGAGGCCCTGTGTGTGAGGCCCCTGTGTGTGAGGCCCTGTGTGTGAGGCCCCTGTGTGTGAGGCCCCTGTGTGAGGCCCCTGTGTGAGGCCCCTGTGTGAGGCCCCTGTGTGTGAGGCCCCTGTGTGTGAGGCCCCTGTGTGAGGCCCCTGTGTGTGAGGCCCCCCTGTGTGAGCCCCCTGTGTGTGAGGCCCCTGTGTGAGGCCCTGTGTGTGAGGCCCTGTGTGAGGCCCCTGTGTGAGGCCCTGTGTGTGAGGCCCTGTGTGTGAGGCCCCTGTGTGTGAGGCCCTGTGTGTGAGGCCCTGTGTGAGGCCCCCTGTGTGTGAGGCCCTGTGTGTGAGGCCCCTGTGTGTGAGGCCCCTGTGTGTGAGGCCCTGTGTGTGTGGCCCCTGTGTGTGAGGCCCCTGTGTGTGAGGCCCCTGTGTGAGGCCCCTGTGTGTGAGGCCCTGTGTGTGAGGCCCCTGTGTGAGGCCCCTGTGTGAGGCAACTGTGTGAGGCCACTGTGTGAGGCTCCCTGTGTGAGGCCCCTGTGTGAGGCCCTGTGTGAGGCCCTGTGTGTGAGGAGGCTCCTGTGTGAGGCCCCTGTGTGTGAGGCCCCTGTGTGTGAGGCCCTGTGTGAGAGGCCCCTGTGTGAGGCCCCTGAGGGCCCCTGGTGTAATGTGTGTGTGTTTCAGGTCCAATGGTCCTGCATCAACCACAAATACAAAGTGAAGAAGAAAAACTACAAAAACTCAGGCATCGTCATCCTGAGCCAGTGCAAGGTCAGTCACAGGGGCCCCAGGGGCCCCAGGGGGCACAGGGGGCACAGGGGCCCCAGGGGGCACAGGGGGCACAGGGGCCCCAGGGGCCCCAGGGGGCACAGGGGGCACAGGGGCCCCAGGGGGCACAGGGGGCACAGGGGCCCCAGGGGCCCCAGGGGGCACAGGGGGCACAGGGGCCCCAGGGGGCACAGGGGCGGTCATGGTCCTCAGGTCCTCAGGTCCTCAGGTCCTCAGGTCGCTCTGGTCCTCAGGTCCTCAGGTCCTCAGGTCGCTCTGGTCCTCTGGTCCTCTGGTCCTCTGGTCCTCTGGTCCTCTGGTCCACAGGTCCACAGGTCCACAGGTCCTCTGGGTCTCTCTGGTCCTTCTGGTCCTCTGGTCTCTTTCTGGTCCTTCTGGTCTCTGGTCTCTGGTCTCTCTGGTCCTCTGGTCCACAGGTCCACAGGTCCACAGGTCCACAGGTCCACAGGTCCACAGGTCCACAGGTCCACTGGTCCTCTGGTCCTCTGGTCCTCTGGTCCTCTGGTCCTCTGGTCCTCTGGTCCTCTGGTACCTGGTCTCTTTCTGGTCTACAGGTCTCAGGTCTCAGGTCTCTCTGGTCTCTCTGGTCTCAGGTCTCTTTCTGGTCTCTGGTCTCTTCTGGTCTCTCTGGTCCTCAGGTCCTTTCTGGTCTCTCTGGGTCACAGGTCTCTTCTGGTCCTCTGGTCTCTCTGGTCTCTGGTCCTCTGGTCCTCTGGTCTCTGGTCTCAGGTCTCAGGTCTCTGGTCTCTCTGGTCCTCTGGTCCTCTGGTCTCTTCTGGTCGCTCTGGTCTCCCTGGTCCTCTGGTCTCTTCTGGTCTCTCTGGTCTCTTCTGGTCCTCTGGTCCTCTGGTCCTCTGGTCTCAGGTCTTCTCAGGTCTCAGGTCCTTTCTGGTCTCTTCTGGTCTCTGGTCGCTTGGTCTCTTCTGGTCCTCTGGTCTCTTTCTGGTCTCTGGTCTCTGATCCTCAGGTCTCAGGTCTCTCAGGTCCTCTGGTCCTCTGGTCTCTGGTCTCAGGTCCTTTGTGGTCCTCAGGTCCTCTGGTCTCTCTGGTCCTCTGGTCTCAGGTCCTCAGGTCCTTCTGGTCTCTGGTCTCTGGTCTCTCTGGTCTCTGGTCTCTCTGGTCACTCTGGTCTCAGTCCTCAGGTCTCAGGTCTCTGGTCCTCTGGTCTCTTCTGGTCGCTCTGGTCTCTCTGGTCTCTGGTCCTCTGGTCTCTCTGGTCTCTGATCCGCAGGTCTCAGGTCTCAGGTCTCTGGTCTGGACTTCAGGTCTCTGGTCTGGTCTTCAGGTCTCAGGTCTCAGGTCTCTCTGGTCTCTCTGGTCTCTGGTCCTCTGGTCTCAGGTCTCTCAGGTCGCTTGGTCTCTCTGGTCCTCTGGTCTCTTCTGGGTCTCTGGTCTTCTGGGTCTACAGGTCTACAGGTCTACAGGTCTCTTCTGGTCCTCTGGTCCTCTGGTCCTCTGGTCCTCTGGTCTCTGGTCTCTGGTCTCTCTGGTCTCTTCTGGTCCTCTGGGTCTACAGGTCCACAGGTCCACAGGTCCACAGGTCCACAGGTCTACAGGTCTACAGGTCCACAGGTCCACTGGTCTCTTCTGGTCTCTTTCTGGTCTCTGGTCCTCTGGTCCTCTGGTCCTCTGGTCCTCTGGTCTCTGGTCTCTCTGGGTCCACAGGTCCACAGGTCTCAGGTCTCTCTGGTCCTCTGGTCTCAGGTCCTCTGGTCTCTTCTGGGTCTCTGGTCTCTCTGGTCCTCAGGTCTCTGGTCTCTCTGGTCTCTCTGGTCTCTGGTCCTCTGGTCCTCTGGTCCTCTGGTCTCTTCTGGTCTCTCTGGGTCCTCAGGTGTCTCAGGTCCTCTGGTCTCTGGTCCTTTCTGGTCTCTCTGGTCTCTGGTCGCTCTGGTCCTTCTGGTCCTCTGGTCCTCTGGTCCTTCTGGTCCTCTGGTCTCTCTGGTCTCTCTGGTCTCTCTGGTCTCTCTGGTCTCTGGTCTCAGGTCTCAGGTCTCAGGTCCAGGTCTCTCTGGTCTCTCTGGTCCTCTGGTCGCTCTGGTCCTCTGGTCCTCTGGTCCTCTGGTCCTCTGGTCCTCTGATCCTCAGGTCCTCAGGTCCTCAGGTCCTCTGGTCCTCTGGTCCTCTGGTCCTCAGGTCCTCAGGTCCTCAGGTCCTCAGGTCCTCTGGTCCTCTGGTCCTCTGGTCCTCTGGTCCTCTGGTCCTCTGGTCCTCTGGTCCTCTGGTCCTCAGGTCCTCAGGTCCTCTGGTCCTCTGGTCCTCTGGTCCTCAGGTCCTCTGGTCCTCTGGTCCTCTGGTCCTCTGGTCCTCTGGTCCTCTGGTCCTCAGGTCCTCAGGTCGCTCTGGTCCTCTGGTCCTCAGGTCCTCTGGTCCTCTGGTCCTCAGGTCCTCAGGTCCTCAGGTCCTCAGGTCCTCAAACCGTTCTCCAAATCATTGTTTTCTCTTCAATTAAAAAGTAAAACATAAAACAAACTGCAGACGATGAAGTTTGATGTTTTAGGAATAAAACCCTAAACACACAGAGGGTCAGGGCCCGGTCCAGGATCAAGTGGATTATTGTTGTTGTTTAAAGCCACAAAAACACAGACGTCGTCGGTAAATTCACTTTTACAAAATAATCCTGAGTGAAACGTAAAGACCAACATGAGGTTTGTGTTTCAGGTCATTAAGATGCACTCGTTTCTGGATTACATCATGGGAGGCTGTCAGATCCAGTTCACGGTAACCTCTCCTTTAGACCTAGTTTAGACCTGGTTTAGTCCAAGTTTAGTCCAGGTTTAGTCCAAGTTTAGTCCAGGTTTAGTCCTGGTTTAGTCCAAGTTTAGTCCAGGTTTAGTCCAGGTTTAGACCAGGTTTAGTCCAGGTTTAGTCCAGGTTTAGACCTGGTTTAGTCCTGGTTTAGTCCTGGTTTAGTCCTGGTTTAGTCCTGGTTTAGTCCTGGTTTAGTCCTGGTTTAGTCCTGGTTTAGTCCAGGTTTAGACCAGGTTTAGACCAGGTTTAGTCCAGGTTTAGTCCAGGTTTAGACCTGGTTTAGTCCTGGTTTAGTCCTGGTTTAGTCCTAGTTTAGTCCTGGTTTAGTCCAGGTTTAGACCAGGTTTAGTCCAGGTTTAGTCCAGGTTTAGACCTGGTTTAGTCCTGGTTTAGTCCTGGTTTAGTCCTGGTTTAGTCCAGGTTTAGTCCAGGTTTAGACCAGGTTTAGTCCAGGTTTAGACCTGGTTTAGACCTGGTTTAGTCCAAGTTTAGTCCAGGTTTAGTCCAAGTTTAGTCCAGGTTTAGTCCAGGTTTAGACCTGGTTTAGACCAGGTTTAGTCCAAGTTTAGTCCTGGTTTAGTCCAGGTTTAGTCCAGGTTTAGACCTGGTTTAGTCCTGGTTTAGTCCTGGTTTAGTCCTGGTTTAGTCCAAGTTTAGTCCAGGTTTAGACCAGGTTTAGTCCAGGTTTAGACCTGGTTTAGACCAGGTTTAGACCTGGTTTAGACCAGGTTTAGTCCAGGTTTAGTCCTGGTTTAGTCCAGGTTTAGACCAGGTTTAGACCAGGTTTGGTCCAAGTTTAGACCTGGTTTAGACCAGGTTTGGTCCAGGTTTAGACCTGGTTTAGACCTGGTTTAGTCCAAGTTTAGTCCTGGTTTAGTCCTTGTTTAGACCAGGCTTGGTCCAGGTTTAGTCCAGGTTTAGACCTGGTTTAGTCCAAGTTTAGTCCAGGTTTAGTCCAAGTTTAGTCCAGGTTAAGTCCAGGTTTAGACCTGGTTTAGACCAGGTTTAGTCCAAGTTTAGTCCTGGTTTAGTCCAGGTTTAGTCCAGGTTTAGTCCTGGTTTAGTCCAAGTTTAGTCCAGGTTTAGACCAGGTTTAGTCCAGGTTTAGACCTGGTTTAGACCAGGTTTAGACCTGGTTTAGTCCTGGTTTAGTCCTGGTTTAGTCCTGGTTTAGTCCAGGTTTAGTCCAGGTTTAGACCAGGTTTAGTCCAGGTTTAGACCTGGTTTAGACCTGGTTTAGTCCAAGTTTAGTCCAGGTTTAGTCCAAGTTTAGTCCAGGTTTAGTCCAGGTTTAGACCTGGTTTAGACCAGGTTTAGTCCAAGTTTAGTCCTGGTTTAGTCCAGGTTTAGTCCAGGTTTAGACCTGGTTTAGTCCTGGTTTAGTCCTGGTTTAGTCCTGGTTTAGTCCAAGTTTAGTCCAGGTTTAGACCAGGTTTAGTCCAGGTTTAGACCTGGTTTAGACCAGGTTTAGACCTGGTTTAGACCAGGTTTAGTCCAGGTTTAGTCCTGGTTTAGTCCAGGTTTAGACCAGGTTTAGACCAGGTTTGGTCCAAGTTTAGACCTGGTTTAGACCAGGTTTGGTCCAGGTTTAGACCTGGTTTAGACCTGGTTTAGTCCAAGTTTAGTCCTGGTTTAGTCCTTGTTTAGACCAGGCTTGGTCCAGGTTTAGTCCAGGTTTAGACCTGGTTTAGTCCAAGTTTAGTCCAGGTTTAGTCCAAGTTTAGTCCAGGTTTAGTCCAGGTTTAGACCTGGTTTAGACCAGGTTTAGTCCAAGTTTAGTCCTGGTTTAGTCCAGGTTTAGTCCAGGTTTAGTCCTGGTTTAGTCCAAGTTTAGTCCAGGTTTAGACCAGGTTTAGTCCAGGTTTAGACCTGGTTTAGACCAGGTTTAGACCTGGTTTAGACCAGGTTTAGACCAGGTTTAGTCCAGGTTTAGACCAGGTTTAGTCCAGGTTTAGACCTGGTTTAGTCCAAGTTTAGTCCAGGTTTAGTCCAAGTTTAGTCCAGGTTTAGTCCAGGTTTAGACCTGGTTTAGACCAGGTTTAGTCCAAGTTTAGTCCTGGTTTAGTCCAGGTTTAGTCCAGGTTTAGTCCTGGTTTAGTCCAAGTTTAGTCCAGGTTTAGTCCAGGTTTAGACCAGGTTTAGTCCAGGTTTAGACCTGGTTTAGACCAGGTTTAGACCTGGTTTAGACCAGGTTTAGACCAGGTTTAGTCCAGGTTTAGACCAGGTTTAGTCCAGGTTTAGACCTGGTTTAGACCAGGTTTAGACCTGGTTTAGACCAGGTTTAGTCCAGGTTTAGTCCTGGTTTAGTCCAGGTTTAGTCCAGGTTTAGACCAGGTTTAGTTCAAGTTTAGTCCTGGTTTAGTCCTTGTTTAGACCAGGTTTAGTCCAGGTTTAGACCAGGTTTAGACCAGGTTTGGTCCAGGTTTAGACCTGGTTTAGACCTGGTTTAGACCAGGTTTAGTCCAGGTTTAGTCCTTGTTTAGACCAGGTTTGGTCCAGACTCTGGTCTTTGTCTCGTGTTGGTTGTGTTTTTGGGGTAAATCCCGCTCGTCTCCGTCTCACTCGGTCCTGAGGTGGTCCTCGCCCCCGTTGCCGTGGAAACCGTATCCAAGTGCTCATGGTGCGGTTTCCACGGCAACAAGCACCCCTCCATTTGTCCCATTCACCACAAGACAGAACTGGACTGGACTGGACTGGACCAGACCAGAACCAGACCAGAACCAGTTCAAGACCAGAACCAGAACCAAAACTAGAACCGGATCAAGTTCAAGTTCAAGTGAATTAAACACATTTATCATTTAATCAGTTTAATCGACCAGATTGTGTCTCGTCCTGACGGTTGTGTCTCGTCCTGACGGTTGTGTCTCGTCCTGACGGTTGTGTCTCGTCCTGACGGTTGTGTCTCGTCCTGACGGTTGTGTCTCGTCCTGACGGTTGTGTCTCGTCCTGACGGTTGTGTCTCGTCCTGACGGTTGTGTCTCGTCCTGACGGTTGTGTCGGTTGTGTCTCGTCCTGACGGTTGTGTCTCGTCCTGACGGTTGTGTCTCGTCCTGACGGTTGTGTCTCGTCCTGACGGTTGTGTCTCGTCCTGTCGGTTGTGACGGTTGTGTCTCGTCCTGACGGTTGTGACGGTTGTGTCTCGTCCTGACGGTTGTGTCTCGTCCTGACGGTTGTGTCTCGTCCTGACGGTTGTGTCTCGTCCTGACGGTTGTGTCTCGTCCTGACGGTTGTGTCTCATCCTGACGGTTGTGTCTCGTCCTGTCGGGTTGTGACGTTTGTGTCTCGTCCTGACGGTTGTGATGGTTGTGTCTCGTCCCTGACGGTTGTGTCACTCGCCCTGTCGGGTTAGACGGTTGTGTCTCGTCCTGACGGTTGTGTCGCTTGTGTCTCGTCCTGACGGTTGTGTCTCGTCCTGACGGTTGTGTCTCGTCCTGACGGTTGTGTCTCGTCCTGACGGTTGTGTCTCGTCCTGATGGTTGTGTCTCGTCCTGACGGTTGTGTCTCGTGTCCTGACGGTTGTGTCTCGTCCTGTCGGTTGTGTCTCGTCCTGACGGTTGTGATGGTTGTGTCTCGTCCTGACGGTTGTGTCTCGTCCTGTCGGTTGTGACGGTTGTGTCTCGTCCTGACGGTTGTGTCTCGTCCTGACGGTTGTGTCTCGTCCTGACGGTTGTGTCTCGTCCTGACGGTTGTGTCTCGTCCTGACGGTTGGGTCGGTTGTGTCTCATCCTGACGGTTGTGTCTCGTCCTGACGGTTGTGTCTCGTCCTGATGGTTGTGTCTCGTCCTGACGGTTGTGTCTCGTGTCCTGACGGTTGTGTCTCGTCCTGTCGGTTGTGTCTCGTCCTGACGGTTGTGATGGTTGTGTCTCGTCCTGACGGTTGTGTCTCGTCCTGTGTTGTGACGGTTGTGTCTCGTCCTGACGGTTGTGACGGTTGTGTCTCGTCCTGACGGTTGTGTCTCGTCCTGACGGTTGACGGTTGTGGTTGTGTCTCGTCCTGACGGTTGTGTCTCGTCCTGTCGGTTGTGTCTCATCCTGACGGTTGTGTCTCGTCCTGACGGTTGTGTCTCGTCCTGACGGTTGTGTCTCGTCCTGACGGTTGTGTCTCGTCCTGACGGTTGTGTCGGTTGTGTCTCGTCCTGACGGTTGTGTCTCGTCCTGTCGGTTGTGTCTCGTGTCCTGACGGTTGTGTCTCGTCCTGTCGGTTGTGACGGTTGTGTCTCGTCCTGACGGTTGTGTCTCGGCCCTGACGGTTGTTGTGACGGTTGTGTCTCGTCCTTACGGTTGTGACGGTTGTGTCTCGTCCTGACGGTTGTGTCGGTTGTGTCTCGTCCTGACGGTTGTGTCTCGTCCTGACGGTTGTGTCGGTTGTGTCTCGTCCTGACGGTTGTGTCGGTTGTGTCTCGTCCTGACGGTTGTGTCGGTTGTGTCTCGTCCTGACGGTTGTGTCTCGTCCTGACGGTTGTGTCTCGACCTGACGGTTGTGTCTCGTCCTGACGGTTGTGTCTCGTCCTGACGGTTGTGTCTCGTCCTGACGGTTGTGTCTCGTCCTGTCGGTTGTGACGGTTGTGTCTCGTCCTGACGGTTGTGTCGGTTGTGTCTCGTCCTGACGGTTGTGTCGGTTGTGTCTCGTCCTGACGGTTGTGTCTCGTCCTGACGGTTGTGTCTCGTCCTGTCGGTTGTGACGGTTGTGTCTCTTCCTGAAGGTTGTGTCCGGTTGTGTCTCGTCCTGGCGGTTGTGTCGGTTGTGTCGTCTGGCGGTTGTGTCTCGTCCTAGCGGTTGTGTCTCGTCCTGGCCCGGTTGTGTCTCGCCCTGACGGTTGTGTCTCGTCCTGACGGTTGTGTCTCGTGTCCTGACGGTTGTGTCTCGTCCTGTCGGTTGTGTCTCGTCCTGACGGTTGTGATGGTTGTGTCTCGTCCTGACGGTTGTGTCGGTTGTGTCTCGTCCTGACGGTTGTGTCGGTTGTGTCTCGTCCTGACGGTTGTGTCGGTTGTGTCTCGTCCTGACGGTTGTGTCTCGTCCTGACGGTTGTGTCTCGTCCTGACGGTTGTGACGGTTGTGTCTCGTCCTGACGGTTGTGTCTCATCCTGACGGTTGTGTCTCATCCTGACGGTTGTGTCTCGTCCTGACGGTTGTGTCTCGTCCTGACGGTTGTGATGGTTGTGTCTCGTCCTGACGGTTGTGTCTCTTCCTGACGGTTGTGTCTCGTCCTGACGGTTGTGTCTGTTGTGTCTCGTCCTGACGGTTGTGTCGGTTGTGTCTCGTCCCCTGACGGTTGTGTCTCTACCTGGCGGTTGTGTCACGTCCTGACGGTTGTGTCTCGTCCTGACGGTTGTGTCTCGTCCTGACGGTTGTGTCTCGTCCTGACGGTTGTGACGGTTGTGTCTCGTACCTGGCGGTTGTGTCGATTTGTGTCGTCCTGGTTGTGTCTCGTCCTGACGGTTGTGATGGTTGTGTCTCGTCCTGACGGTTGTGTCGGTTGTGTCTCGTCCTGACGGTTGTGTCGGTTGTGTCTCGGCCCTGGCGGTTGTGTCTCGTCCTGATGGTTGTGTCTCGTCCTGACGGTTGTGTGTCGGTTGTGTCTCGTCCTGACGGTTGTGTCTCGTCCTGACGGTAGTGTCGGTTGTGTCTCGTCCTGACGGTTGTGTCTCGTCCTGACGGTTGTGTCTCGTCCTGGCGGTTGTGTCTCGTCCTGGCGGTTGTGTCGGTTGTGTATCGTCCTGCGGTTGTGTCTCCCTGGCGGTTGTGTCTCGGCCCTGACGGTTGTGTCTCGCCCTGACGGTTGTGTCGTATCTCGCCCTGGCGGTTGTGTCGGTTGTGTCTCGTCCTGACGGTTGTGTCTCGTGTCCTGACGGTTGTGTCTCGTCCTGACGGTTGTGTCGGTTGTGTCTCGTCCTGACGGTTGTGTCTCGTCCTGAGGGTTGTGTCTCGTCCTGACGGTTGTGTCTCGTCCTGACGGTTGTGTCTCGTCCTGACGGTTGTGTCTCGTGTCCTGACGGTTGTGTCTCGTCCTGTCGGTTGTGACGGTTGTGTCTCGTCCTGACGGTTGTGTCTCGTCCTGACGGTTGTGACGGTTGTGTCTCGTCCTGTCGGTTGTGACGGTTGTGTCTCGTCCTGACGGTTGTGTCTCGTCCTGACGGTTGTGTCTCGTCCTGACGGTTGTGTCGGTTGTGTCTCGTCCTGACGGTTGTGTCGGTTGTGTCTCGTCCTGACGGTTGTGTCTCGTCCTGACGGTTGTGTCTCGTCCTGACGGTTGTGTCTCGTCCTGACGGTTGTGTCTCGTCCTGACGGTTGTGTCTCGTCCTGTCGGTTGTGACGGTTGTGTCTCGTCCTGACGGTTGTGACGGTTGTGTCTCGTCCTGACGGTTGTGTCTCGTCCTGACGGTTGTGACGGTTGTGTCTCGTCCTGACGGTTGTGTCTCATCCTGAGGGTTGTGTCTCATCCTGACGGTTGTGTCTCGTCCTGACGGTTGTGTCTCGTCCTGACGGTTGTGTCTCGTCCTGACGGTTGTGTCTCGTCCTGTCGGTTGTGACGGTTGTGTCTCGTCCTGTCGGTTGTGACGGTTGTGACGGTTGTGTCGGTTGTGACGGTTGTGTCGGTTGTGTCCTCCAGGTGGCCATAGACTTCACGGCGTCAAATGGAGACCCTAAGAACAGCTGCTCCCTTCACTACATTCACCCGTTTCAGCCGAACGAGTATCTGAAGGCTTTGGTCGCCGTCGGCGAGATCTGCCAGGACTACGACAGGTGAGACCTGACAGGGACCAGGACAGGGACTGAGGGCGGTTGTGGGTCAGGCGGTTGTGGGTCAGGCGGTTGTGGGTCAGGCGGTTTGTAAATAAAGTTTTATTAAAAACAACTCAAACTTTTCTCTTGTTTCAGCGACAAAATGTTCCCGGCGTTTGGATTCGGAGCAAAGATCCCCCCGGAATACAAGGTAAGGACAGGTGCAGACAGGTGCAGACAGGTGCAGACAGGGGTAGACAGGAGCAGACAGGTGCAGACAGGTGCAGACAGGTGCAGACAGGTGCAGACAGGTGCACTGATTGTGTTTCTCTGTTTCAGGTTTCTCATGATTTCCCGCTGAATTTTAACGACGAGAATCCTGAGTGTGCGGGTGAGTGTCTCCTCCCCCTTCTCCTCAGTCCCAGTCCTGGTCCTGGTCCTGGTCCTGGTCCTGGTCCTGGTCCTGGTCCTGGTCCTGGTCCTGGTCCTGGTCCTGGTCCTGGTCCTGGTCCTGGTCCAGGTCCTGGTCTCAGTCCTAGTCCTGGTCCTGGTCCCAGTCCTGGTCCTGGTCCTGGTCCTGGTCCTGGTCCTGGTCTCAGTCCTGGTCCAGGTCCTGGTCCTGGTCCTGGTCTCAGTCCTGGTCCTGGTCTCAGTCCTGGTCCTAGTCCTGGTCCCAGTCCTGGTCCTGGTCCTGGTCCTGGTCTCAGTCCTGGTCCTGGTCTCAGTCCTGGTCTTAGTCCTTGTCCTGGTCCTGGTCTCAGTCCTGGTCCTGGTCCTGGTCCTGGTCCTGGTCTCAGTCCTGGTCCTGGTCTGGTCTGGTCTGGTCTCTGGTCTGGTCTGGTCCTGGTCCTGGTCCTGGTTCAGTCCTGGTTCTGGTCTCCAGTCCTGGTCACAGTCCTGGTCTCAGTCCTGGTCCTGGTCTCTGGTCTGGTCTGGTCTCAGTCCTGGTCTGGTCTCTGGTCTGGTCTCTGGTCCTAGTCTGGTCTGGTCTGGTCCTGGTCTCTGGTCTGGTCCTGGTCCTGGTCTGGTCTCTGGTCTCAGTCCTGAGTCTGACTCTGGTCCTGGTTCAGTCTCAGTCCTGGTCTCAGTCTGGTCCTGGTCTCTGGTCTCTGGTCTCAGTCTCTGGTCTCTGTCACTGGTCTCTGGTCCCGGTCTCAGTCTCTGGTCCTGGTCCTGGTCCTGGTCACTGGTCTGGTCTGGTCTCAGTCCTGGTCCTGGTCCTGGTCTAGTTACTGGTCCTGGTCTGGTCTCTGGTTCTCAGTCTCTGGTCTCAGTCCTGGTCTGGGTCTCTGGTCTCTGGTCTCTGTCTCAGTCCTGGTCTCAGTCCCGGTCCTGGTCTCAGTCCTGAGTCTCCAGTCTGGTCTGGTCTGGTCCTGGTCTGGTCTCACTCTGGTCTCAGGTCTCAGTCTGGTCTGGTCACCTGGTCTCAGTCCTGGTCTGGTCACCTGGTCCTGGTCTGGTCCTGGTCCTCAGTCCTGGTCCTGGTCCTGGTCTGAGTCAGTCTCACAGTCTGGTCCTGGTCTGGTCACTGAGTCCTGGTCCTGAATCAGTCCTGGTCCTGGTCCTGGTCTGGTCTCAGTCCTGGTCTCCGGTCCTGGTGCAGAATTACAGTCAGTCCTGGTGCTGTCCTGAGTCCTCAGTCCTGGTCTCAGTCCTGGTCCACCTGGTCACCTGGCTCAGTCTGGTCCTGGTCTGGTCTCAGTCCTGTCCTAGTCCTGGTTCTAGTCTCAGGTCTCAGTCCTGGTCTCTGGTCTCGGTCTCAGTCCTTGTCCTGGTCTCTGGTCCTGGTCCTGGTCTCTGGTCTCTGGTCCTGGTCTCTGGTCTCAGTCTCTGGTCTGGTCCTGGTCTCTGGTCCTGGTCTGGTCCTGGTCTCAGTCTGGTCTCTGGTCTCAGTCTCTGGTCCTGGTCTCAGTCCTGGTCTGTCCTGGTCCTGGTCTGGTCTGGTCACCTGGTCCTGGTCTCAGTCTAGTCCTGGTCTCAGGTCCTGGTCTGGTGGGTCTCTGGTCTCTGGTTCCTAGTCTCTGGTCCTGGTCCTGGTCTTGTCTGGTCCTGGTCTCAGTCCTGGTCTCTGGTCTCTGGTCCTTGGTCTCTGGTCTGGTCCTGGTCCTGGTCCTGGTCCTGGTCTCTGGTCTGGTCTCTGGTCCTGGTCTCTGGTCTCAGTTCTGGTCTGGTCACCTGGTCTCTGGTTCTGGTCCCGGTCCGGTCTTAGTCTGGTCTCAGTCCTAGTCCTGGTCTCTGGTCTCGGGTCTCTGGTCTCTGGTTCTGGTCACTGGTCTGGTCTCTGAGTCCTGGTCTGGTCCTGGTCTCTGGTCTGGTCCTGGTCTCAGTCCTGGTCCCTGGTCTCTGGTCCCAGTCTCTGGTCTCTGGTCTCTGGTCTCAGTCTCTGGGTCCTGGTCTGGTCTCTGGTCTCAGTCTGGTCAGGTCCTGGTCTGGTCAGTCCTGGTCTCTAGTTCCTGGTCTGGTCCTGGTCTCTGGTCTTCAGTCCTAGTCTCTGGTCTCTGGTCTGGTCTCTGGTTCCTGGTTCTGGTCTCTGGTCTCAGTCTCTGGTCTGGTCTCAGTCTCTGGTCTCTGGTCTCTGGTCTCTGGTCTCTGGTCCTCTCTGGTCTGGTCTCAGTCTGGTCCTGGTCTGTCTGGTCTGGTCTGGTCTGGTCAGGTCTGGTCTGTCTGGTCTGGTCTCAGTCTCTGGTCTCTGGTCTCAGTCTCTGGTCTCTCGTCCAGGTCTCTGGTCTCAGTCTCTGGTCTCAGTCTCTGGTCTCAGTCTCTGGTCTCAGTCCAGGTCTGGTCTCTGGTCTCTGGTCTCTGGTCTCAGTCTCTGGTCTCCGTCTCTGGTCTCTGTCTCTGGTCTCTGGTCTCAGTCTCAGTCTCTGGTCTCAGTCTCTGGTCTCTGGTCTCAGTCCGGTCCTGGTCCTGGTTCAGTCACCAGTCTCAGTCCTGGTCTGGTCTGGTCTGGTCTCTGTCTCTGGTCTGGTCTCAGCCCTGGCCTGGTCTCAAGTCTCTGGTCTCAGTCCGGTCTGGTCTCTGGTCTCTGGTTCTGGTTCTGGTCCTGGTCCTGGTCTCTGGTCCTGGTCTCAGTCCTGGTCTGGTCCTGGTCCTGGTCTCAGTCTCTGGGTCTCTGATGGTCCTGGTCCTGGTCTGACATCCAGTCTCTGAGTCCTGGTCTGGTCTCAGTCTGGTCTCAGTCTCTGGTCTCAGACCTGGTCACCGAGTCCTGGTCTGGTCTCAGTCCTGGTCCTGGTCTCTGGTCTGGTCCTGGTCCTGGTCAGTCTGGTCCTAGTCTGGTCCTGAGTCCTGGTCCTGGTCTCTGGTCTCTGGTCTCAGTCCTAGTCCTGGTCCTGGTCTCTGGTCTGGTCCTGGTCTCCCTAAGTCCTGGTCCTGGTCCTGACTTGGTCTCAGTCCTGGTCCTGGTCCTGGTCTCTGGTCTGGGTCCTCCTGGTCTCTGGTCTCTGGTCACGGACTCCGGTCTGGTTCTGGTCTCTGGTCTCTGGTCTCTGGTCTCTGGTCCTGGTCTCAGTCTCTGGTCTCTGGTCCTGGTCCTGGTCTGGTCTCAGTCTGGTCTGGTCCTGGTCCTCAGTCCTGGTCTCAGTCTGGTCTGGTCTGGTCTGGTCTGGTCTCTGGTCTCTGGTCTCAGTCCTGGTCTCTGGTCCTGGTCTCTGGTCTGGTCTCTGGTCTCTGGTTCTCAGTCCTGGTCTCTGGTCTCTGGTCTCTGGTCCTGGTCCTGGTCTCTGGTCTCTGTCCTGGTCTCTGGTCTCAGTCTCTGGTCTCAGTCTCTGGTCTCAGTCTCTGGTCCTGGTCCTGGTCTGGTTATGGTCCTGGTCCTGGTCTCTGGTCCCAGTCCTGGTCTGGTCTCAGTCCTGGTCTCTGGTCTCTGGTCTCTGGTCTCTGGTCTCTGGTCCTGGTCTCTGGTCCTGGTCCCTGGTCTCAGTCCTGGTCCTGGTCCTGGTCCTGAGTCTCAGTCCTGGTCCTGGTCCTGGTCCAGTCCTGGTCTGGTCTCAGTCCCGGTCCTGGTCTGGTCCTGGTCCTGGTCTCAGTCCTAGTCCTGGTCCTGGTCCTGGTCCCGGTCTCAGTCCTGGTCCTGGTCCTGGTCTCGGTCCTGGTCCTAGTCCTGGTCCTGGTCCCCAGTCTCAGTCCTGGTCTCTGGTCTCTGGTCCTGGTCCTGGTCTCTGGTCTCTGGTCTCAGTCTCTGGTCCTGGTCTCTGGTCTCTGGTCTCTGGTCTCTGGTCTGGTCTCTGGACCTGGTCTCAGTCTCTGGTCCTGGTCTCTGGTCTCTGGTCTCAGTCCTGGTCTGGTCTGGACCTGGTCTCAGTCTGGTCCTGGTCTGGTCTAGTCCTGGTCCTGGTCTGGTCTCTGGTCTCAGTCTCTGGTCTCTGGTCCTGGTCTCTAGTCCTGGTCCTGGTCTCTGGTCTCAGTCTAGTCTCCAGTCCTGGTCTCTGGTTCCTGGTCCTGGTCTGGTCTGGTCTCTGGTCCTGGTCCTGGTCTCTGGTCTGGTCCTGGTCTCTGGTCCTGGTCCTGGTCTCAGTCCTGGTCCTGGTCTCTGGTTCCAGTCTCTGGTCCTGGTCTCTGGTCCTGGTCTGGTCTCTGGTCTTGGTCTCGTGTCCTGGTCTCTGGTCTCTGGTCTCTGGTCTGGTCTCTGGTCTTGCCCTGGTCCTGGTCTCAGTCTCTGGTCCTGGTGCTGTCTCTGGTCTCTGGTCTCAGTCTCTGGTCTCTGTCTCTGGTCTCTGTCTCTGGTCTCAGTCTCTGGTCTCTGTCTCTGGTCTCTCGTCCAGGTCTCTGGTCTCAGTCTCTGGTCTCAGTCTCTGGTCTCTCGTCCAGGTCTCTGGTCTCAGTCTCTGGTCTCTGGTCTCTGGTCCTGGTCTCTGGTCTCTGGTCTCTGGTCTCTGGTCCTGGTCTCTAGTCCTGGTCTCTAGTCCTGGTCTCTAGTCCTGGTCTCTGGTCTCTGGTCTCTGGTCACTGGTCCTGGTCCTGGTCTCAGTCCTGGTCCTGGTCTCTGGTCTGGTCTCTGGTCTGGTCTCAGTCTCTGGTCCTGGTCCTGGTCCTCAGTCCTGGTCTCTGGTCTCTGGTCCCAGTCTCTGGTCTCTGGTCCTGGTCTCTGGTTCTTGTCTCAGTCTCTGGTCTCAGTCTCTGGTCTCAGTCTCTGGTCTCAGTCTCTGGTCTCTCGTCCAGGTCTCTGGTTCCCAGTCCTGGTCTGGTCTCAGTCCTGGTCCTGGTCTCTGGTCTCAGTCTCTGGTTCTGGTCCTGGTCCTGGTCTCTGGTCTCTGGTCCTGGTTCTCAGTCCTGGTCTCTGGTCTCTGGTCCTGGTCCTGGTCTCTGGTCTCAGTCTCTGGTCTCAGTCTCTGGTCTCTCTGGTCTCTCTGGTCTCTGGTCTCTGGTCTCTGGTCCTGGTGTCTGGTCTCTAGTCCTGGTCTCTGGTCATGGTCTATGGTCCTGGTCTCTGGTCTGGTCTCTAGTCCTGGTCTCTGGTCTGGTCTCTAGTCCTGGTCTCTAGTCCTGGTCTCTAGTCCTGGTCTCTAGTCCTGGTCCTGGTCTCAGTCTCTGGTCTGGTCTGGTCTCAGGTCCGGTCTGGTCCTGGTCTCAGTCCTGGTTCTGGTCTCTGGTTCCCTGGTCTCAGTCTCTGGTCTCTGGTCTCAGTCTCTGGTCCTGGTCTCTGTCAGTCTCTGGTCCTGGTCTCTGGTCTCAGTCCTGGTCTCTGGTCTCTGGTCCTGGTCTCTCTGGTCCTGGTTCTCAGTCTCTGGTTCCTGGTCTCTGGTCTCTGGTCTCAGTCCTGGTCTCTGGTCCTGGTCACCTGGTCTCTGCTCCTGGTCTCTGGTCTCTGGTTCTGGTCTCTGGTCTCAGTCCTGGTCTCTGGTCTCAGTCTCTGGTCCCAGTTCTGGTCTTGGTCTCTGGTTCTGGTCTCTGGTCTCTGGTTCAGTCTCTGGTCTCTGGTCTTGGTCTCTGGTCTCTGGTCTCAGTCTCTGGTCTCTGGTCTGGTCTCTGGTCTCTGGTCTCAGTCTCTGGTCTCTGGTCTCTGGTTCCAGTCTCTGGTCTCAGCCTGGTTCTGAGTCTCTGGTCTCTGGTCTCTGGTCCTGCTCTCTGCTCTCTGGTCTCTGGTCTCTAGTCTCTGGTCTCTGGTTCAGTCTCTGGTCTCTGGTCTCTGGTTCTCAGTCTCTGGTCTCTGGTCTGCCCTGGTCTCTGGTCTCTGGTCTCTGGTCTCAGTCTCTGGTTCTGGTCTCTGGTCTCTGGGTCTCTGGTCTGCCCTGTCTTTGCCCAGTCTCTGGTCTCTGGTTCAGTCTTCAGTCTCTAGTCTCTGGTCTCTGTTCAGTCTCTGGTTCCCAGCTCTCTGGTCTCTGGTACTTCTGGTCCTCAGTCTCTGGTTCCTGGTCTCTGGGCTCTCTGGTCTCTGGTCTCTGGTCTCTGGTCTTGAGCCCAGTCTCTGGTCTCTGGTCTCTGGTCTCTGGTTCCTGTTCAGTTCTGGTCTCTGGTCTCTGGTTCTTCAGTCTCTGGTCTCGCACCCCAATTTGGTTCTCAGTCTCTGGTCAGCTCCTGGCTCCTGGTCTCTGGTTCTCAGTCTCTGGTCTCTGGTTCTGGTTCAGTCTCTGGTCTAGGTCCTGGTCTCTGGTCTCTGGTCTCAGTCTCTGGTCTCTGGTCTCTGGTCTCTGGTCTCAGTCTCTGGTTCTAGGTCTCTGGTTCCTGCAGTCTCTGGTCTGGCCCTGGTCTCTCAGTCTCTGGTTC